>CAUYRT010033283.1:0-83091 GCA_963574885.1 Lepilemur ruficaudatus | reverse complement strand
AGAGCGAGACCCTGTCTCTACTAAAAATAGAAAGAAATTAGCCAAAAAACTAAAAATAGAAAAAATTAACTGGGCATGGTGGCGCGTGCCTGTAGTCCCAGCTACCTGGGAGGCTTAGGCAGGAGGATCCCTTGAGCCCAGGAGTTTGAGGTTGCTGTAAGTTAGGCTGATGCCACAGCACTCTAGCCCAGGCAAGAGTGAGGCTCTGTCTCAAAAAAAAAAAAAAAAAAAAAGAGCTTGAATGTGTTTTGGGAATCCAAAAAAAAGACCTGTATTGCTAAGGTGAGGGGTAAGAGATGACAGAGTTAGGCAAGGGGTCACAGCATGTAGGGCTTTGTAGGTTAGGGTTTTTCAAGGTAAAATGGAAAGCCTTTATAAGCAGGGGAAACATTTCTTTTAGGGTTACTTTGATGCTGATGGAGAATGGCTAGTAGGGTGGGCAAGAGTGAAAGCAGGGGGATCAGTTAGGAGGCTTGTGCAATAGTTATAAGCAATTGTGCCTTGAACCAGGGTAATAGGAGTAGAGATGGAGAGAAGTAGATGGAATTTGAATATATTTTGAAAGGTAGAATTGGCTGTACCACTTTCTTTGTGACCTTGGGCAAGTTACTCAGTATGTGCCTGTTTCCTCATCTGTAAAAGCAGGTTACTAATGCTGAAAGTACCAGCCTCATAGGGTTTTGAAGATTATATGTGTTTGAGATAATACTGTACTTGCTTAGGACAGTAACACTGCTTGGCAGTGTGCTCTGTTGTTCTTGCTTTAGAAAACCTCAAATATGATTGAACACTTCTAGATGCTTGTACTTGCACAGTGCAGCAGAGACAAACCTGTAGCCACACTGACTTGTCTCACTTAAATTCATGAATGTTAACCTAATTGAGCCCTCAGTGTAGTACCTGACAGTCATACATTTCACTAGTCCAGTCTTCTGTGATGGGAAGATTTTATATCATCTTCTCTCTGTATTTTCAGCTAATGACTAGTTTTATTTTATTGAGAATTTAGAAACAAGACAGAACTTGTACAAGGTTCTACCATAGTTACCTACCTGCTAGCTGCCTCTTATCATAGATGGCTGTCTGTTGTGGATAGTGCTGTCTAAGGCCAGTTCCTCCACTTTTCCGCTGTATCCCAAACTCTGTCATCTGGGAAGGACATTACTCCATCAGATCTCCTTTTCTGTATCACTGATTTTTTGGGTTTCTAGAGTGTGCGGACATTTTTTCCCATCTTAATGAAACCCTGCCTTGTCTCTACATCCCTCTTCAGCTACTGCCCTATTCCATGCTCCTCCTCCTGGGAAAACTCAAGTACCCCTTGATTGTTTACTTTTTTCCACATCTTGACTCTTTTCACATGCACTATACTATTCCTAAATTAAAAGGGAGTTTTCCTCCTACTTTGTCCTTGTCGTGTGTCCTTGAGCACAAGTCTTTAAAAATCTCTCTCATTAATAAAATGGGAGTAATAATAATTCACTTGGCTTCCTTAGAGTTATTGTGAAAATCAGGTGAGATCATGTGCCTGAAAATATTTAGTGAATTGTGAAATTAAAACTGACTTATACAGTTTTTTAAAACAAATCCTGCTTTCATCAGTATTTCTTTATATTGATCATTCTTTTCCTTTGTTTTGATCCTTTCTGAGAAAGATTTGTGTGAAGGAGATATTCTCATTCTCTCAGTTTGACATAATCAGCAATTTTTAAAAGTGTGTTATAACAGTGAATAAGGTCCTGCCATTTTGGCTTGAAACTTGATATTTTTTTGGGTGGTATATAGAACTTCTGTTAACTTTTGGAAGAAACTTGCTAAATTTAAACCTGCTATAGCACAGTGAATCCTTCTGAAGGACATTACACCATCTGTTCCTTGTAAGTTTGGATAAATAAATTCCTTCTGTAGTGTCTCAAAAGCTAATTTTACAACTGAATGAACTTTATAAACCTTTTAAACATTATGTAAACCTATTCGAACAGAGGAGGTAGACCAGCTACAAATGACTAATATACATGAACAGGCCCTAGATGCTTAAACAGGCAGATAAAATTGTTGTTTGTGACCTCCCCTGCCCACAAACACACAAACACTTCTGGTGGGCAGCTTTTTCTTGCTAGTGCACTAGAGAAATCCATTCTTTGCCTTTATAGAAACTTTAAATGTTACAGGTATCTTGGGATTTCTACTTATTCAGTTTCCAGATTCCTGTGTCTCTTTTGGTCTTGTTGAAATCATACTGTTAGAAATATTTAGATTTTAGATTACGTTGGCATGTATATGTTGGCCTAAGAGCCTAAATGCCATTTTTACGTAGTTTCTGTGGGAAAAATGGGCTGTGGGTTTCAAATCACGTATTTGAAATAATAGCCTTTTGGATCATAAGCCCAATTTGAGGATTGCCTTTGTTTACTATCTGTTTCTTCTCATATAATTAATACTATACTGTCAGTAATTGTTTCAATAAAAAAACTCTTTATGTACTACATTCTTTCATTCCTTGCGTCCATTGGGGAGATTTTTCTGTTTGCGTTGAAGTCATCTGATGTCTTTATAATACATTGTATTTTTAGAATTAGCAGGAACCTAGTTTGGGGGAGAAATTTAAGAAATAATTCTTGGTGCTGGTGCCAGTTTCACAAGTGGAAGGATAATACCCGAAGAACTAAAAAGGACAAAGCTTTGCCTGCAGTGTAAAATCTATGAAATCTTTTAGTAAATATATTTGGCTTTGGGAATCTCTTCTTTTGCTAATGGTTGATTGCCAAAATTCAATTGCTATTATTACTTTTTAGTTAACTAGGCTATGTAGTATTAGAACTGCCTCAGACCTTTTTTTTTTAAATGAAATTTCTCTTTTTTTTCTTTAAACTCGGTTTTCCCTAAATTACTAAAACCAAACTGTTAAACCAGGCTGTTAGTAAATATGGTATATAAAGTAAAAAGTGAAAGGCTTTTGCCCCTGGTCTAAGTAGCCACTGTAGACTCTATATCCTTCTGGTCCTTTTTAAAATAATACATAAACACAACTACACTGCTTTAAAAAAAAAATTGCGTAGCAACTAGCTCTCCCCAACCCCCCTTCTTTTTTTGAGACATCTTGCTCTGTTGCCCTGGCTCGAGTTCAGTGGCATCATCATAGCTCATTGCAACCTCAAACTCCTGGGCTCCAGTGATCTTCCTGCCTCAGCTTCCTGAGAAGCTGGCACTGCAGGCACACACCACCACGCCTGCCTAATTTTTCTATTTTTTGTAGAGGTGGGGTCCCACTTTTGCTCAGGCTGGTCTTAAACTTGTGACTTCAAGCAGTCCTCCTGCCTTGGCCTTCCAGAGTACTAGGCGTGAGCCACTGCACCTAGACAGCAACTAGCTTTTTTCCTTCAAAGATAGTTGTATTTCATTTATTCATTATATTGTATAGTATTCAAATGAATGTATGGGCAGTAATTTATTTTACCATTTCTCCTTGATGGATATTTAGGGTTTTCAGTTTTTAGTATTACAAACAGTGATGTGGTGCACATATTTTGTACATCTGTCTTTGAAGTATTTGTGAGTATCTCTATAGCATTGATTTTTAGGTGTGGAATTATTGGATTGAAGGCTGACAGGTTGCCTTAAAAATGCCTGATCAGTGCTCACAAATAGTATTTGCTACTCACAGTTATCAACTTCCTTATGAGTATCTAGCCAGGATTCAAATTTGGGTATTCTGCCTCCAGACCCTGTGTACGTAACCTTTCTATTTCATATGCCTTAGTGTCCTCACCAGAAAATGAGGATAATAATATTAATAGTACATACCCTATGTGCTAGTTATCTATTACTGTGCAGTAAACAGGCCCCAAACTTAGTTGTTTAAAACATTCAATGTTTATTATTTCACAGTTTTCTATAAGTTAGAAATTCAGAGGAGGCTTAATTCTGTGGTTCTTATTCAGGATCTGAAGAAGTTATATTAAGGGCTGTAGTCATCTAAAGGCTTGGCTGTGGCTGGAGGGTTCCCTTCAAAAGTGACTCCCTCACATGGCTAACAACTTAGTGCTGACTGTTGACTGGAGCTTCAGTTCCTCTCCACAAAGTCCCTTCCCCAGGCTGCTTGAGTGTCTCTATGACATGGCACCTGGCTTCTGCCAGTGTGAGTGACCCAAGAGAGTAAGGTGGAAAAAGTGGCTTTTATATATAAACCAGCCTCGAAAGTTGCACACTTTCACTTCGGCAGTATTTTACTGCTCTTGTTGACTAACCATAATTCAGTATGGGAATGGTGTGTACAAAGACTTGAATACCAGGAGACAAGGGCCGTTGGGGACCATCTTGGAGGCTGGCTGCTGCAATCTTGTAGAGGTGTAGTACAGGTTAAAAGAGTTCATTATTGTGAGGCTCTTACTGCACTGCCTGCCACGTGGCAAGTGGTTGACACACATTAGCGTTTGTTCATTTAGGCTTTATGTTTCAGGGCTACCCATTAAAGATTAAATAATTCTTTTTACTATACATAGTTGCAACAGTAATAAAGAACAACACAGTTACAAAAGTAATAAGGAAAAATATACTATAGCATTGAGGAAGCGGAGTTGTTGCATGAATGTTCAATTGCTGGCCTGATCAACAAGCAGTAGCTATAGAAATCTTATGCAGAGTGCTGTGTGAGAAGATTGACATAGCAGCACATCATACTACTATAGTGGGAATATAATTTATAAGATTATTTTGATATCTCAAACATACGACATTTTGATATCTCAAACATACGGTGTAGGCATCATTCTGCCTACACCACTGTGCGTTTGCTTCAGTGATATAGTTGTCTCCTTTTTTTAAATTTCAGAATATTGAAGGGATACAAATGTTTTGGTTACATAAATTGCTTTTGTACCATTTGCGTAAAAGTTACAAGTGTACCCATCCCCTCTTTCCCCTTCTCACCTGCTTGATTTCCAAAGAATGTTATTTCTGTGTGGGCACATAAGTGTTGATCAATTAGTTCCAATTTAATGGTGAGTACATGTGGAGATATCTCAAACATATGCTCAGTTTGGTTGGGCTAGGGATGATTTAGACAAACTAATCAAAAAGCTATTCTTCAGCAAATACGTTACGGTTGAAATGCCCTGGGACATCAAGTGATGAAGGTATCCAGTAGAAATAGAGTATGCGTAACTGAAAGTCAGGGAGAGCTGCTGGGCTAGAAATACAGATGGCATCTGGATTGTTATTAAAACTAGGAGTAGATAGAATGGATTATTTTGGAAACCTAAGTAACACTTAAAGGGCTAGTCAAAGAAGAGGATTTCACAAAGGAGTAAACAGAGATAGGGAAACCAGAAAAGTATAGCATCATGGAAGCCAAGGGATGGCGTTACGAAAAGGAGTTATAGGTCAGTAACTGTTAAATGTGACAAGAGTAAGACTGGGAAGGATTAAAAAGTGTGTGATAATGATGATGTTGCAGAATTCAGTGATGTTGGTAAGAGGAGTCTTAATGGAATTATGGGGGTAGGCAGTATCAGAGAACATAAGCAGCATAATAAGAAAAAAAATCCATGTTTTTGTTTTATCAGCACTATATTGCACTCTTTTGAGTAATGGGTGTGGAGTTAACAAATAAGTGAAGACAATATGTGTTTTTGATTTTTTGAAGAATACTTGAGATTAAGGGGAGGAGAGAGTGTAGTTAGGAGATAAGAGGTTGTGTAGTATTTTTTGTTTTGTTTTTAAGGTCATAGAGAATTGAGACTGTTTAAGTGTGAATGAAAATGAACTGGCCTTGAGGGAGTGGTTGAAAATAAAGCTATGGGAGGGTAGGAGACATAATGAATCTAGCAAGGTACTGGAGGAGAACACTTGGGACAGAAACCAGAGGACAGGAGGAAAGAATTAGGTTTGAAAGAAAGGATGCCTCCTCTTTCATTTAATAGGTGGAAGGGAGATTATTAGGTGGGTCTGAATGCAACAGATTATGTCAGTTTGGTGGCAGAAAGTTGAGAATGAGTTCCTCTCATGTTTTCTGTGTTTTGAATAAGGTAGAAAGTGGTCATCTGCAGAGAGGAAGAGGGTGTTGGGAATCAGATTTAGAGCAGAGTGCAGGTTTGAAATATCCTTTTGGAGAATAGAGGTGAGGACTAACCTGGGGGAACAGAGGATTGAGTGTGTCCTTACTTCAATAGCATTTAAAAAACTGGGTATAAATGTGGACATGCGGTCTGTTAGATACATGGCTAAGATTTGTTAACTAAGTGAGGTAGGATAGTGAGACACCACCAAGTGATTGACGTGAATTTTAGTGGTTGGAAATAAGTTCAGTTATGTTGGTCTAAATATGGAATTTTCCCCGGCAGGCACAGCAGAAAGACAAGGCAGTCTTTGATATTAGAAATAAGGTAATAGGAGCATTGGCAGTGTTGTCTAAGCAGAATAGAATTAGTAGTGAAGATAGAAGTAAACGTAAGAGATTTTAGGAACCACAGTCTTTTTTGGGAGGTGAGGGAGACTGGTTAATTTTCATTTTCCTTGAGCGTTTTTGTCTCCAGCAGTTCTCTCCTCCAGCCCCTCCAAATAAGGAAAAATGAAATAAAGTTCCTGAAAGGAAAAGAATCATAAATATCCTTTATAAATAAATCCTCACGGTTGTTCTTAATATTTACATGCATGAGGGGTGTGAGATAAGACAGTCTCGGTATATTCCCGTCACAACTGGTGAGCTGAAGACTTGCTTTTCATTGCTTATTCCTTGTTCATGAGCTTGTAACCAACATCAAACTGTTTTAAGCATTAGCAAATGCCAACGGTGATATTCCGAGAGGGCTGGCCGGCCAACAAAGTGTTGCAAGCTTCTTTCTGCATTCATGTGGCTCTTTGTAGCATTTGCTAGGTGCTTTGCTGCTGTACATTGTTCCTGTGGAAAAAACAAACAACAAACAAACCTAGGCCCCCAGAATGATACATAGGAAGATGCATTCATTGGTATCTCAGAAAAAGAAACCATTTGAAAAATGCCAAAGAAACAAATGGGCTTGGGCACGTGGTAATCATTATGGACTAAAGAGAATGATGTTTTTAGAGTAATGGTTCTTAACTCTGGGTGCACGGTGGAATCATCTAGGAGCATTTTCCAGTCCTGGGGCCACATTCCAGTGCCTTGAAATTAGATTCAGTGAGGATGAGCAGGAAGAGAAACAGGGGCATTCATGTTTTGCTAAAAGCTCCCCAGATCATTCTAATGTCATCAGCGTCGAGTGTCCCTGCTATACAGGACTCCTCATGGAAGTAACAAATACATGATAGAGTGGTGAGGATCCTGAGATCTCCAAAATATAGGAGGAGGTAGTATCAGGCATTCTGAAGTCTAAATGCTTGCTAGGCTAATTATTTGCCTTTGGAAATAACTTTGGAAACTTGCCCAACATCTGTTAGCCTCAATCTCCTCATCCGTAAAATAATAATAATTGGCATAATAATGTCTGCTCCAATAGGTTTTTTGAGGACTCCATGAAAAATGACCAGGAAAGTCTCTGTTCTCACCCTTATTTTCATTGTAAAGAAGGACTTTTGTCATTTTCAGTATCTTGTTGGATACCCCAAAGCAAGTCCAAAGTCACACAGCATTAACAAGGAAGGAAGACAAGCTTTCATAGCACCACTAGCATCAAAGCTTAATACTAACATCCCATCGACCTCTCTGACCTCCTCCAAATCTGGCTGGCAGCTGCCTCACCTTGAGCACCCTCCCAGTCTTTTCCAAAGCCTCCTGGATATCTGCTTCCTTCTCTGCCCACACTGTGTGTTTATGGCTGTAGGGTTTTCAGACCAGGAATTGAGTAAAATGGAGGGTACATACTGATAAAGTGAAATACCTAAAAGTTTTTCCTTCTGAGGAACCACAGGCTTACTGAGGTTCAAGAGCAAATGTAGTGAACAGTTGTTAGGAACTGGTAGGAATAGGAGAAATTTATAATTTCAAAGATGGAACAGTTTTGGATGACAGCATTCAGCCTGTGTCCTGTGAGTGGGTGACTTAAATGGATTGGAAGTAAAGATCATTGTTGTGTTGAGCTTAAGGAACAATGCCAGAATTTTGAACAGGTCAATGAACCTGATTCCAAAGTCTAGTTGAGTTATTTTTTTGGTGTATTACCAGAAGTGGTAGTGTTGGGTCAAATGCCCCCTCCTCTTTACCAATGTTGAAGCATTTTGGCATATTGCTCTCACAGATTTAAATCATTTAATACTTTCATTTTGAGCGTATGTCTGTTCATACTTGTTTACACCAAGAATTGTTCAAAACAGTCTTTTCCAGTATAACAGTCTATTGGATTAATGACATGTGACATCACGTTTGTGTTTTTGGTTACTAATGAGGTTGAACTTTCTGTGTGACTGTAATTGTGAATTGCTTGGCCTGTTATTTGTCCTTTTTGTTGTTGTTATTGTTAGCTCAAGAAGAGTTTTGTACCTTTGCTTTTTCTTGATTCTTTTATTTTCATTTTTCTTTTTGTTATTTGTCTTGGTTTTTCTATTTGAGTCGTATTCTTAGCTTATTAATTCTTTGTTGAATAAAAATGTTTAGTGCTAGCCTATGATTCTTTCTTTATCCCAGTGATACAAGTATTGTGTACAGAGTTCTCAATTGTTACGTTCTTAATATTCTTTAATCACATTTTTTTGTTACTTTGGAAGAAAAGATTTTTAGTAGTAAACAGTTAGAGGGTTTTTGGTCCAATTTTTCTTAATTTATTGGGTTTTTGGAGTTTTTTTACTTTTGTCCCCTTCTCCTTTTTTGATATACAAAACTAGAAAGTAGGTCCATAATTTATTTAGGCTTTTAGAAATATAGTGAAATACTTTTTGTGGCCTAAATTTTAAAAATATTCTATGGGTGCTGGAAATACAAATACAGTTTCTGTTGAATAGAGAACTTTATATGGTATATATTAAACCTGTCTTAATTACCTCACTCACTATAACCTGTCAAGATTGAGATGATCCTGGTTATTTCATTTGTTCTTTGCTTCATATATTTTTTCTTCCATTTTTATGCTGTATTCATTTATTCATTCAGCGTATAATTGAGCATCCGCTATGTACTATTCTGAAAACTGAGTTCACACAGTGACACAAATGATCTGTAATTTATTTGTAGTTTTCACCAAGTAATCATATTTGCAAATACTGTATCTCTATTCTCCCTCTATAAGTAAAAAGTTGGAAAGGAAATTTACCATTCACCACTGAGTGTTCCACCCATGTTCTCCCATCACTTAGTTGACTGGGCAAGTCATTTAGCATGAAGAATAGCAGTCCTCACACTTTTTTACTTTTTTTACAGACTCCTTTACACTTAAAAGTTATTGAAGACTCCAAGATAACTTTTGTCTATGTGCTTGCATTTATTGATATTTACCATATTAGAAATTAAAATTGAGAAATTTTTAAATGTTTTTTTAAAAATAATGGATTTATTAAATATTATAATTAATGTTTTTGTGAAAATTAACTATTTTCCAAAATGACAACAAAGCAGTAAGAGTGACATTGTCTCTTTTTTTGCAAATCTAATGTGTGGCTTTAAAATGTTTTTACTTGTGTTGGTTTTACCTCTGACAAATTCAGAACACTGGAAAATAGTGGACTGAGGTTTTTGTGATAGATGTCTACTTTGGGGAACATCAGAATAGCAGTGATGATACCCATTTTGGGAAGATCAGTGTAGCAAGGGTGATTTGCACAGTATTTGCAGAATACTATGCTTTAAAGCTTGGAGTTATGAGAGAGAGCTCTGGGTTCGAGCTATCAGTAAGTAGCAGTGTGACCTGGGGCAGGTGATTTAACCTCTTTATTTCTGTTTCTTCATCTAGAAAATTGAGTGGGTGATATTTCCATTGGTCCCAGAGTTTTGAGGATTATGTGAAATTGCGTATGCTAATGTACTTGAAACTAAATAAACTTTTTATTTTTGAAGTACACACCATGACTTTTTTATTGTACAAAGGAACCCTATCTTTGTATCCCTTTCTGTCATACAGGTTTTTGTTGTTGAAACAGTCTGGCTCTGTCACCTCATCTAGAGTGCGGTGGTATCAGCCCAGCTCACAGCAACCTCAAACTCCTGGGCTCCAATGATCCTCCTGCCTCAGCCTCCCAAGTAGCTGGGACTACAGGCGCGTACTGCCATGCCCGGCTAATTTTTCTATTTTTAGTAGACAGTGTCTAGCTCTTGCTCAGGTTGGTCTCAGACTCCTGACCTCAAGTGATCCTCCAGCCTCTCAGACAGTTCTTTACATAAAACTCAGAACTATTAACTTAGACAGTTTTCATAAGTATTCTGGGAAATTGAAGGAAATGGAATTTCCCCCCTTGATTCTTATGCCTATGCCACCCTCCTTTCTTATCAGTTAAAGAATAAATGATCAGACTCTTTTTTTTTTTTTTTTTTTGGTAAAAACAAGATCTTGCTATGTTGCCCAGGCTGATCTTGAACTCCTGGCTTCAAGTAATACTCCTGCCTTGACCTCCCAAAATGCTGGGATTGCAGGCACAACCTACTGTGCCTAGCCTCATTAGACTCATTTTCTAAATACGTCATTATGAGCCTATTGTCATAATATTTTAGGAATTGAAGAGACCATTACGGGCATCTGTTCCAGTTCCTCTTCATAGATGAGACTGATGCTAAGAGAAGCTAAGCTACTTGTTTAAGATCTTTTAAATAGTCCAGTGGTTCTCAGTCTTGGCTGTCTTTGGATCCATCTGTAAAGCTTTTAAAAAATACTGATGTCCGGGGCCCACCCTCAGAGATTGTTTTAACTGATCTTTATAAAGCTCCCTGGGTAATTATAATAAAACATTACAAGACTCTTAAAATGAATCATTTGCCTTTTAACATTCGCATTTAGCCTTTAACATTGAAGCATTCTTACTATTGTGGATGAAACCATTTTATTTATTAGACCTTTCAGGTTGGCAAACTTGACTTCCTTGCTCTGTGGGAAATAAACCTGTAAACCATTTTATGGGAATCAAAACTTGATGTTGAAATCTTTATTTTAAATTAATTTATCAAGTCAACTAGTAAAGATTTTTAAATCTATGTATGTGTAACAGATGGTGTTAAAATGAAGTTTATGCCTATCCTACCTAAGCATAATTTTTATCTTCCATTATTCAGGTTCTGGAATGTAATTTTTTTGTTTAGACTTTTTCCCAAAATCTTTATTTTTCCTATATAGGTGAAAGCATTGAAAGAGAAGATTGAATCTGAAAAGGGAAAAGATGCCTTTCCGGTAGCAGGTCAAAAATTAATTTATGCAGGTATGAATTAAATATTAAAATTAATGTGCCACTTCTTCCTTACAGTGATATTATTTTAGTTTTAGAAATGTTATCTTATAAATTGTAGTGTATTCAAATTGATTGTCAGAAACATCGTACATATAAAAGCAGTGGAAGAGCGGTCATCTGAATATGATATTAATATTCAATCTTCTCTTTATTCACATTTGCCCTATGTCTTTTTCTATCCGGTGATGTTAGTTTTGTTCAGTTTTATCTTTTGTAAGCATCACATAACTGGCTTTTGTGTTTTTAGTCAAACTGAGCTTTTTAAATTTGTTGAATTGAAACCATTTATACTGGTTGTGTCATTAGGGTACTTAGAATCATTTCTGTAAAGTTAAATTTTAACCAAAATTGAGGAATATTAAACTTACATGTTAAAAGACGCTATAACTGACAGGAAGGAAAACAATATTCAGATAATATGTAGAATTCTTAGAAATCAATAAAGAAAGGATGGCTGATAAAAAAGCAGCAAAGGAAATGAATAGAAAATTATAAATTTAACTAACCTCACTGGCAACCAGGAAAATGTATATTAAAAATAGAGTTGATATCTGAATTTAGTAGAGAAAATTCTCTTTCTTCTTCAGAGGAAATACTGAACACTGTCATTGTAGATGTCAGTAAGGTGGGTCTTTGTTTGCCCATGTGTATCTTCTCTTTTCCTGGATGGCATTTTCTTAGCTGAGACTGTTCAGAGGAAATGCTAGCCTCAAGATTTAATCCCATCATTTTTGTAGGTCAGAATTCAGAAGCCTAGAGAGGCAGACATAAAATTCAAATTTACAGTTTCTAGTCTTGGCCTGTTTTTTCATTGCTATCCAGAATAGAGACTGTATTTCTTTCTGTCTTAATGCTTGTAGCTTTTGGGTCAATAACTTTTTAAAGATGGGACGCTAAATTCACAGAATAGGAAACATCGAGTTGTTCTGACCTAATATTTGAGTGTTAGCTTGACCACAAGTTTGTGTACTTCTTTGTGCATTACTGAGTTCTGTAGCGTCTTGCCTTTTCTTGTATCCTATGTCATTTTCTGAAGTACTTTTAATATCTTGCTTTGATAGCATTAGAATGTTCCTGATTTGTCAGGTATCTGATATTTTGGAGAACAGGAAATTTGTTCCTCTCTCCTCCTTCGCATCAGGAAGGAATATAGGTTATTTGCCAGGGGACCCTTGGGCAGTCACAATATTAAATTTTCTTTGTCTTCATGGTCTCGCCTTTCTCACAACCTCTTTAATATTTTCTTGCCCAGCAAGTCTTTTATATAATTAAGTAATACATTTTTAAAAATTGCTTGGCATTTTATATGCAGTATATATGTTTGGCATCTTTTAGTCAAATGTGTATGCCGTTTTAACTAACTATCGTGTTTCCATTTATCTTTATCTTGGATGATTGGCTAATGTTTTCCATTGGGGAAAGTAGTAATTAATAGAATTGATGTTGGTGATTAATTAATAGAAAGTTTTAAGTTACATGTAAGACAAAAGAGTATTGCACCTTAGGTAACATTTTATTCTCTTATTAGGCAAAATCCTCAATGATGATACTGCTCTCAAAGAATATAAAATTGATGAGAAAAACTTTGTGGTGGTTATGGTGACAAAAGTAAGTTTCAGCTTCATTCTATGTTTGTTTATGTGTATGAGTCTTTTAAAGATTAATGATCCCAAGTCCACATAATGGACACAATTTATAGACATCCATCGCAGTGTGCACTTAACTGCTATTAAAGGTTTTAAGAATTTACCTTGGATCAACCGTAAAGTTATTAATTTTATATATTTGTGGTTTTAATATAATTTTTATGTAAATTAACGTAATTGAAATATAAAATGTCATGTTAAAATTATTTTTGCTGGAATACTGAAATCACTCAATTATGTAATTAAATGTGCTTAGAAATTAAATAAATGTTTCTTGTTCTGTAGTTTTTAATAAAAGTGCTTTAAATGAACTTGCTAAGTTATGTACTAGACCTGACAAGCTCTTCAAGGCAGAAAAGGAATATAAGTTCATTATTTCAGTGATATGTCTTAGTGAAACAATATACTTTTAGAAATTAAATGAAGGAAAAGGCAACCTAAAGAAATAATGAAATGATTTCTGTGAGGAAGTTTTAAATAGCAGCTTTCCTGTGATTTATTGGGATGAAGTATTTTGGAGATGATTCATAGAGTAAAAAGTTTTTTCTAAAGCAGAGAATAAATATGGATTCTTTAAGAGACTGCTTTATCTATATACTTGTTCATTTAAGGATACATAATCATGCAGTAGAGAGTTAAGACAAATGGAGAAGTGGTACTCATGGAGTTAATTTTTTAGGATTGAATCATCATAATTGGCAAAAGAACATTGTTACTGTAGCACCAAAAGTAAGTTTAAATCAGTACTTGCAGCCACTTAATCAAAGACCAAAAGTGGAATAAATGTGGATTTTTCTCCAAAGTCACAAAATAACCAATAGTGGTAGAAAATAGAGTTGAAGAAATACATTTTAATTACTGCATACTTTTGTGCTGGGAAACACAAAGCAGCTAAACAGTTTATATGTGGACCTGAAAACTTTTTGAATCTGTTAAGAACCATATTGATTCTGCTACATTTAAGCACTTTATTATATGTTAAATTTTAAATATAGAGAAGCAAAAATCGTGTGAGGAAACCTTGTCTCATCTAGTTTGTTTTTTCCAACTGTGATAAAGTGTACATAACAGTATTTTCCAGTTTAACCATTTTAAGTGTACAGTACAGTCACATTGCTTTGCAACCCATCACCACCAGCCATCTCCAGAACTTTGTTATCTTTCCAAATTGAAACTCTGTACTTAATAAACACTAACTCCCCATTCCCTCTCCTTCTAGCTACTGGCATCTATCATTCTACTTTCTGTCTCTATGAATGATGACTTTAGGTTCCTTATATAAGTGGAATCCTACAGTATTTGTCTTTTTATGAGTGGCTTATTTTCTCTTAGCTGAATGTCTTCAAGGTTCATCTGTGTTGTAGCATGTGCTAGAATCTCCTTCCTTTTTAAGGGTGAATAATCTATTTTCTCATCTGGTTTTATATACATAATTAAAAATGTGATAGTCACACATTTGGATATGTTTTATTATTGGTCCTGTTTCCTTTAGTATTACAGTAACCTTGACTATTTGGAATTGTGGTCCCCAACCCTTGGTCAGTCTGCAGCGTGTTAGGGACTGGGCCACAGAGCTTCTGCCTCCCTTATCCGTGGAAAAATTGTCGTCCATGAAACTTAGGAAAGTAGGGGGAGCGGTGTACACAGCAGTGGGCTAGTGAGTGCAGCTTCATCTGTATTTATAGTGGCTCCCCGCCAGAGCTCTCCCTCCCTTTGGAAAAATTACCTTCTGTGAAACCGGTCCCTGGTGCCAAAAAGGTTAAGGACCACTGATTTGGAACACAGCTAAGAATTAAGCAGAAAAGTTCTCAGAATAGGTATATTTGAGGGGTAGATACCTGGAGCCTATTCTTACATTACGTAGGATTCTAATGATATTTATGGTTGTTTTATATTGAAGTTAATAGTAGAGGCCAACTATTCAAAAGGGGAAGAAGGCTGCTATAGAAAGGCATTATGGAAACAATGAGAAATGACCTTACTACAAAGAAGAAAAAGGAAAAAGCTGTTAAGATCAAAAGCAAGAAGAAAAACTTTAAAAAAGCAAAGGAGGGCTTGGTACTGTTTAAGATACAAATAGATTTTCATGGCAATAGAGACCTTGAAGGCATGGTAAATTACAATATTGATCACAAGTAATTTAGAAAAATATTAAACAGGTATACCACATTTAAAATATATTTTTTATAGATTGGTTGTTATAAAGTTTTGGTTCTTAAAACTCAATCTTCACCTTCATGAAGCTTCAGTTTATCCGGAATTACTCCTTATCTGAGAATTGCTGCTTATTGGAGTTTCAGAACATTATTACTCTGCAGAGTATTATATTAGCAGTTAAGAAAGTTAAGCTAAATATGAGGCTCTTGGAACAGGAAAAGAAGGTAGTAAATGCTACTCACATTTTTTATAGCCTCTTTACACCACTTTTCACTAGTCACTTTTTCCCCAGTGGGATCCCCACTAGCTCAAATCGAACAAGACACAAGGCAGCTCATTGGTTTTAGAGTTTGATTTATGCTTGTGGCAAATTATGTTGAATTTCCCATCTTCCATTAAGTTACCTTTTGTCTTTAGGAAAGTTGTGGGTTAAACAGGTAGTGAACATTGGAGAAGAATAAAACTCGTATAGTAGTATTTTTATATACATATACAGGTGACAGGGACACCAACACCCCATCCCCACACAGTCAGAAGTTTGCATATAACTTTTGACTCCTCAAAGACTTAACGTGTTGTTGACCAGAATCCTTACCAATAACATAAACAATCGATTAATGCATACTTTGTGTGTTATTTGTATCATATACTGTATTCTTACAATAAAGTAAGCTAGAGAGAGAATGTTACTAATAAAATGGTGAGAAAATATTTTTTACTATTAAGTGGAAATGTATCATCATAAAGGTCTTCATCCTTATTGTCTTCCTGTTGAGTAGGCTGAGGAAAAGGGAAGGGTTGGTCTTGCTCTCTCAGGGGTGGAGGTAGAAGCAGAGACAAGGAGAGGCAGGCACACTCAGTGTAATTTGTATTGAAAAAATTCTGCATTCTCTCGTGCAGTTCAAACCCTTGTTTGAGGGGTCAACTCTGTAATTGCTTTTGTTCTGTGGGAAGCTTTATGGCGCTGCTTCTAGTTCAGAAAAATGCTGAGTATGTTTCTATAATTTTATTTGGCCTTTATTTTTCTGTTTAGCTACGTATACATCTCAGTCTTGTGTATTAACCCCTTTGTACTTGGACCTGTTGATTGTAGTCAATATTGGGATTTTCCTCCTTCTAAAATATGGTTCAGCAGACTATTTGGCATGTTCATTAATAATCATATTTCTATTTATACTTACATTTTAAGAAAATTATTTTGGTAATGCTTTTAAATGGTTATGGGAACTTTAAAGTTATAACCAAGGTTTGGCTGGGTGCAGTGGCTCAAGTCTGTAATCCCAGCACTTTGGGAGGCTGAGGCAGGAGGATCACTTGAGACCAGCCTAGGCAACATAGCAAGACCCCATCACTCCAAAACGTTTTTTAAAAAATTGGCCAGGCGTAGTGGTGTGTGCCTATAGTCGCAGCTAGTTGGGGGGCTGAGGCAGAAGGATGGCTTGCACCCAGGAGTTGGAAGTTACAGTGAGCCATTGTACTCCAGCCTGGGATACAGAGGAGTGCATGTCTTTTAAAAATGAAAGTTACAACCGAGGTACATAGATAAAGTTTTTTAGGAAAATTATGTGGTTCTCTTTTTTCAAATACATATTCTGTATGTTTTAAAATGTTGACTTCTTTTGGTTCTTTTTCATATTAACTTCACATAAAGTGTGAAGTTGTTGGGTAAAGCTAATTGAGGTTGTGATAGTTAAGATATGCTCTCATGAGCTTTGAGAGTAACAGTGATTCAGATTGCTAATATCTGTAATTTATTATGTCATTTTACAAAATTATTTTCAAGTTACACATTTGTATCAGTGTTTGTGGCATCCTGTAACGATATTGTCCAGTTAGAGATCAGGTAATATGTAGTATTTTATTGTAATTATTTTGCTTTTTAATGTGTTTAGCCCAAAGCAGTGTCAACACCGGCACCAGCTACAACTCAGCAATCAAATCCTGCCACCACTGCACCAGTTACTTCCTCCACAGCAACAACTGTGGCTCAGGCCCCAACCCCTGCCCCTGCTTTGGCTCCCACTTCCACACCTGCGTCCATCACTCCAGCCTCAACGACAGCATCTGCTGAACCTGCGCCTGCTAGTGCAACTAAACAGGAGAAACCTGCAGAAAAGCCAACAGAGACACCAGTGGCTACTAGCCCAACATCAACTGACAGGTAAGAACTGGATTCTGGGAAATTTTATCTCAAAATATGTGTTTAACAAGAACTTCATGCGTGTATTTATTTTGATAATTGTTTTGAGCAAACTGACTTTGTATCTTCTATGTTAAGCTTTTTCTAAACTTTGGACTCTGACTAAAGCATATGCTATATGTGTTTATTTTGATAGTTTACTATTTAAGTATAAATTTTCCAAATCCATATTTGTATACGCTGCCTTGATTTTTTTTTTTTTTTTTTTTTTTAGGGAAAGGAGAGTGTGAGTCAAAATCATTCATTTTGAGTAGAAACGTTGGAAAATATAAATGACCAAAAAGAATAAGAATTATAAAATAACACTACATTGCCACCCCAATCATTATTTATATTTGATCTACTTTCTTCTTTTGTCATTATCATACATATCATAACCATCTTTCCATGTCAGTAAATATTTCCAGTTATTACATAGCATTGTGTCTGGTTCTAACATTTGTTAGCTCTTGTAACCTTAGAAAAGTACTTAACATCTTTGGGGTTTTTTCTCATCTGTAAAATGTGGATGACAGTAGGACCTATCTCATAAAGCTGTTATAAGATTAAATGAAATAGTAAATGTCAAAGATGTAGAATAGCACCTGGTACACAGTAAGTGCAGAGTAAGAGTCAGCAATAGTTATTTCACCTAATACCTTTTGTTGAACCTTTGGATTGTTTCAATTTCTCACTGCTATACCTACCTTTGTGAGCCTGTATAGAAATTTGAGGTTTTGCTGGTGTAGATCTTTTAGAAAAAAGGCTAAGAAGTGCTGTGCTAATTTAGGGTGCAAGAAATAATTTCTGTGGCAAGTTGGCAGTTGTAGGATTATTGAGCAGTTTAATTCAGAAATTTTTTTCCTTCCCCAAATGATCCATAAAATGACCAAAGTAAATGCTTTAGTCAGGATTTTCTTGGCTGGAAATTGTACAGAGCAATCTTTTCTTCGTCTAAGAACAAGAGTCATATTATGGCCGATCTTCACTGGCCCTGGAGCTGTGTTTGTGACTTAGTGCAACTCAGGACCTCAATGGAAGTAATTACATGATCTTTGGAATCAGAAATAAACACAGTGGAAACCTCTGCAGTGACTGGAAATACTGACGTGGAATGGTATTTACTATATATATGACAATGATCTGAAAGAATATAGTCATGATCCTTCATTTTAGTGTTCTGCCTTAAGCGTGGTTTATGTGTCTGACCCAGTCAACCATGTTTGGAGGAGTCTGAGCCACCTGGTTTATCTCTCATTCATGGTCTCTTTCCAAAGAATTGATTCCCTGAGAAGACAATACAGGTTATAAAATATTTTCCCCATGTTTGCATAGAAAACTGTTTGAGACATTCCATGACACTGTTGCCTAATTTGATACATTTCTGCCACGTATATCTAGAAATGTATTCAACTATCTTACCTACTAGGAGACAACCCAAAGTCAGATTAAGCTGTTATATCAAAGGGCTATTGATCAATTCTGTGTGTATGAGAGGGAACTTATAAATGTAACAGATTGTTTCCCCAAAACATGTAAATATAAATGTAATTGAATGTCTTGAGTCAGTACAGTATATCTTATTTTCTTAAATGCTTTAAGCTACTTACAAGAGCTCAGTGTAAGAATTCCAAAATTGATTAATACATTTCCATTGATGTGCTAATATCATAAATTTAAATTTGTTTCATTATCTCTGTTTTTTTCCTTCCTGGAGATACAGTTTTATTTACTTACTCTGAAGAGTTAGGATTACCTTTTCAGACTTACAGAGGTTGCATAAATAAGTTGATGGTCAGTGATGCAGGAAAGCAGACACTAGAGTTTCCTTACCTAGTTGGATTTTATATGTCAACTGCCTAGTCTTAATTTCTCAATATTTTACATCTCAGAGAAAGATAACACAGGAAGAGAGGAATGAGAGAAGCTCAGAAAACAAGCTGCTTAAATGTGCCTTAGTTTCTTCTTCTGTGCTAGAAACATCTATTAATAGCATCCTGTAAAGCATAAAACTTAGTGCATAATTATCAGGAGACATGCTGGTATGAATTTGCGAGTGTTGGGAAGTTTGTTCATCATCACTGTCCTGATATTTCATTATTAGGGATTTGTTTCTTTAGGTCAATTTTATTCTTTAAAAACTACCTCTTAGGCTGGGCGTGGTGGCTCACGCCTGTAATCCTAGCACTTTGGGAGGCCGAGGCGGGTGGATTGTTTGAGCTCAAGAGTTCAAGACCAGCCTGAGCAAGAGTGAGACACCGTCCCTACTAAAAAAATAGAAAGAAATTAGCTGGACAACTTAAAATATATAGAAAAAATTAGCCGGGCATGGTGGCACATGCCTGTAGTCCCAGCTGCTCAGGAGGCTGCGGCAGGAGGATCACATGAGCCCAGGAGTTTGAGGTTGCTGTGAGCTAGGCTGACGCCATGGCACTCTAGCCCGGGCAACAGAGTGAGACTCCATCTCAAAAAAGCAAACAAACAAAAAAAACCCACCTATTACAGTGCAGATTCTACTTGTTGATACCTGCCTTAGAGAAACTGCATTTGTGCATCATGACTGTATTGATTGCAATCAAGGACAAATTGGAATCAATCTAAAGTATACATCATTAAGGAAACACGTTGACCGGTGGTTTATTCATACAAGAGAGCAGTGCTCCTAAACAGTGGTAGTTGACAAGCAGCAATATCACTGGGAGTCTGTCTGAAATGAATTCTTAGGTCCTACCCTAGACCTCTAAATCAGAATTATCCAGGGGTGGAGCCCAGAAGTCAACAAGCTCTCCTGGTGAATTCTCAGGCTTTCTAAAATTTGAGAAGCCCTGGTATCTCATAGGGCAATTAAAGTATGGAGTATGGAAGCATATTAAATGAATGTGATTTCAAGGCTTTGTTACTGAATAAAAAAAAACAGTTTGCAAAATAATACAGGCAAAACCCATAAACAACATTGTACATTTTCCATGGGTGTGCCTGTTAAAAAGTAGGAAAGAGATGACAAGCTAACCGATGAGTGGTTTCCTATGTGGTTGGGGAAGGGAGAAGTGGTGAGGTGGAATCAAGATTGAAAGTCTTATCTGAGGTGCTTAAAGAGTAATTTTTAAAACAATGTGAAAATAGTGCAAATGATTTTGAGGGTGCTAGTCCTACCGGATTTTAAAATGTACACAGTAATGATTAAAACAGTTTGAAATGGCTCATCTAGAAATATTGCTCAGGGAAATAGACAGTAGTATAGAAATAGACCCAAATAGGTACAGGAACTTAACATAAGATTAAG
The DNA here is from genome assembly GCA_963574885.1 of Lepilemur ruficaudatus. NCBI lineage: Eukaryota > Metazoa > Chordata > Mammalia > Primates > Lepilemuridae > Lepilemur > Lepilemur ruficaudatus. Next base: position 62,486 of record CAUYRT010033283.1, on the reverse strand, counting down.
ATGTAATTTTAGACCATTGCGGGGAAAATGCCATTGGGATAAATGTCTCACCATCTGAGATGAAAAAGGATGGATTCCTCATATTGTATACTTATAAAAGAAAATTCTAGGTGCATAAAGATTTAATGTAAAAAGTGAAGCCATAAACTAGTGGAGAGCAAGGAAAAAAATAAGAATAATCCTTATTTGGGAAAATCCTTTCTAAGTAAGATAATAAAAAAAGTAACAGGAAAAATTCATAAATTTGATTATAAAAAAAAGTCTAAAGTTGGAAACCAAACTCTCCACATTCCTTGATAAGTAAGATCTTGATTTGATCCATGAAATGGAATACAGTACATCTGTGGGGAAAAAATCAAAGTAGATTTGATTGTGCTGACATGGAAAATTGTTAAAAAAAAAAAACAAAACATATTCTAAAAAAGCACTAACAAAAGTAAGACATAGGTTGTTATTCTTTTAAGTAGAAACTGCTATAGTAAGTAGTTGTCTCTGGGTAGGGGTCTTGGGTAGAAAAATGATTTTGTTTTTATGTATTGTTCTTTTTGAAATTTTATCTGTCCATACGGGAGTTTTACTTACTATAATCACATTGGGTGTTATGATGCCAGGCTCTTTGCTATATGCACTGTACTAGCAGTAATCCTACCCACAACATTTTGGAGTAGGGTACTATTGTTAACCTCCTTGTGTTGATGAAGAAACAGGCCTAGAAAGTGTAAGTAATTTATGAATTCAGACCTGGTTCTCTTGCTGTGCTATGGAGGGCTTTCTCAGAACTGAAGTAAAATGTGTTTTTGTTTTTAAAATTGGGACGGAGGAGGGTGTGTGTGTGTTTTAATTTAAACTTCTAACTACTACCCTTACCACTTTGGTAAACTTCAGTTTATTTTTCTTTGGCATGCCCTTTATGGCCTTTCATAATTTTTTGTCTATTTTTTATTACAGACTCCTGCAATTCCCCAAAAGACACTTAGTCTTTTTTTTTTTTTTTTTTTTTTTTTATAAAGAGTCTCACTTTGTTGCCTGGGCTAGAATGCTCTGGCATCAACCTAGCTCACAGCAGCCTCACACTCCTGGGCTCAAGCAGTCCTGCCTCAGCCTCACAAATAGCTGGGACTACAGGCATGCGCCACCATGTCCGGCTAATTTTTTCTATATATTTTTAGTTGGCCAATTAATTTCTTTGTATTTTTAGTAGATATGGGGTCTCACTCTTGCTCAGGCTGGTTTCGAACTCCTGAACTCAGACTATCCTCCCGCCTCGGCCTCCCAGAGTGCTAGGATTACAGGCATGCACCATTACTTAAATGCCTTTCAGTTTTCTCATTCAAAACTTACATATGAGACCTCACTATGTGAAGACTTTACAGCCTAATTTGGTTTCTATATTTCTTTTTCTGTGACTTGATTTACAAATTATTTAATTTCTCGTGTATATTCTTTCAAGGAAATAATCATGCATTACCTTTTTTGTGTTCCTTAGATAGATATTAACCTATCTGTAAGCATGTTATTTTATATCTGTGGACATTTAAAATTGTGAATTCTTATAATGGAAGGAGTACTAAGATTGAAAATTTTTTGTACAGCATATTACAGATAAAGCTTTTGGATTGGGCCAGGCGTGGTGGCTCACACCTATAATCCTAGTACCCTGGGAGGCCGAAGTGGGAAAGATTGAACAGCCAGAGCCAGAGCCAGACCCCATCTCTAATAAAAATACAAAAATTAGCTGGTTGTGGTGTGCGCCTGTAGTCTCAGCTACTCAGGAGGCTGAGGCAGGATCTCTTGAGCCCAGGAGTTTGAGGTTGCGGTGCGCTACAGTGATGCCTGACGCTGCTGCACTCAACCTGGCGCAACAGAGCAAGATTCTGTCTCGGAAAAAAAAAAAAAAAGAAAACTTTGGATTTAATCTAAAAGAGACTGTTTAAATACTGTAGCCAGTCTTTTATCTATAATTAAAATCAAAGAATCTCTTTATAAATTGAACAGTACTAAACTAATGTAAATTAAATTTTATGTACTTTTTGAAATGTGATTTTTCTAAAAACCCTTTACAGTACATCAGGAGATTCCTCTCGGTCAAACCTTTTTGAAGATGCAACAAGTGCACTTGGTAAGTGTCTATCTTGTAAATAACTTATAAGAGATAGGGGAGAGGTTTAAGTTTCACTTTTCTAGATCATGATAATGTATTAATTTTGATAGTTGCTTATAATCAAGTTGTAAAATGATTGATTTAGATAATTCAACTAAGAATGTTAATAAAGACTTTGTAAATTAATATTTTATATATTTAATTCTTTAAAACTCTTATAGTTAAGCATAGTTCTTTCCACAAAGCAAATAATTTTCCATTTTTCAAATGAATTTTAAATGTGGTCTTAAGGTTGATCTGTGTACAGGTTTATAACAAATTGTCTTTGAAATGAGTGTAAAATTTTCTGCCTCACACTTCATGTTTATTTACCTGCAGCCTTCATTCCAACTTATTGGCCCTATAGGTTCCTGTCTCCCGCTTGTTTGTATTGGCTTGCAGCAAAAATGCCTTTTTATCCCAGCTTTTAATTTTATCTATGGAATATGCCTTTCCAGCTCCCTTCACCCCCCTAATCTGTCAAAATCAAGCAACCTCTTTCTCCCATTGGAACATCTCTGGTATAGATCCTGCTAATTATTGGTTTATTGGCTGGCAACCCCATTACTCCCTACTCTTTGGTACTCTTAAATGGTAGGGAGTTAGAAAGTTGGGACCAGGTGGAAACAGTAGCTTCAGTGGCATATGGGCTTCTAGATTCCTACTTGGCTTCTGTGGCAGTGGGGTTCCAACAGCAGTAGCACCTGCTTCTTAGGATCTGAGTTGGTCCTCTGACCTAATTGGGCTTGAACTCCATGATGGCTGTGGAAAATGGCATGTACATGTAGTGGTAACATAGTTGTTTAAATAATCTAAGATCACCTGGATGTGCCAAACACAGATTTCCATCTTTGAGGAACAGTTTCTTGGGAGTGTTCTGCCACTGAATACCTTATGAGTCGGTGTCTAGTTAGAAAATCAGAAATCACTGTTTCAGACAGGGAAAGGCTTAATCTTAGGAAATTATTACAAAAATATTGGAAGGGCTGGAGAAGAGGATTACCTAGAAATGAGTAAACTGTTCTGTGGCCTCAGGGCTGGAGCCAGCTGGCACTTGTCCCTAATGCTGCTGAAGGCCCTGGCTATGGCCACTGCTGCTGTGGTTGGGTTGCATCGATGCTGTGGAGCAGGAGCCCAGGAGTCCATGGCTGTAGCTGCTGCTGCACCTAAACTTCTACTGACCATGTCTGTCTTTTTACATCTTAATATCTCTTAAAGCACCCATTCTCAACTTTATGGTCTCAGGATCCCTTTACTCTTTCACCTTTAATTTACCCGTTCTCTATGTTGATTCTCTGTTTCTTTAAACTGCTTCTGTGATACTCTTTTCCTGATCCATACCTCACACTATTCCTTCTCTGGCTTTCTAGTTAATTCTTTTTATTTTCCTGGCCCTTAAGTGTATTTATTTTCTATGGTTCTGCTCTAGGCCATAGTTCAAAGCTTAAACTTTGGGAATGGCTAATACCAGCCATGCGTTGTAAGATTCCCCAAATTATAACCATAGTACAGATCTCCCTCTCGGCTCCTAGACTTATATTCTTAAACTGCCAGCTGGAAAACTTACAACCTCCACAGCCTTAAGTTTCATATTGACTTACCTTTTTCCCCCTATCTGATTCTTTTCCTTTGTTCTCTTAGTTACTTGCACCATCACTCATTCACTCATCCTTTACCTAAATAGTAACATGATGGTGGACCTGGACCTTTTGCCTCTTGGCCCAGTGAATCTGATTCTCTTTCTTAAAAGTCTCTGGAATATTTGTTTCCACTACCACTTAAGTTGCCTTAGTTCAGGTCCTTACCTCACATATACTCCTGCATTATTTATCTTCTTCCATCTGCTCTTCTGGCGTGCCCCTTCTCGGTGCAGCCCCAAACTCATGGGCTCGAGTGATTATCCTGCCTCAGCCTTCTGAGTAGCTGGGACCACAGGCATGGGTCACCATGCCCAGCTAATTTGTTAAAATTTTTTGTAGCAGCAGGGTCTCACTGTGTTATCCAGGCTGGTCTTGAACTCCTGGCTTTAAGCGATCCTCCCACCTTGGCTTCCTAAAGTGCTGAAATTAGTAGTTAACCACTGCACCCAGCCCAGAGTGGACTTTCTACTAGGATCATTGTTAGTTCCTTTAATAGCTCCTCGTGACCTAGAAGGAGTCCAAAGCTCTTATTTTTTTTTTTTTTTCCTTAAGACAGAATCTCACTCTGTTGCCTGGGCTAGAGTGCTGTGGTATCAGCCTAGCTCACAGCAACCTCAAACTCCTGGCTCAAACAATGCTTCTACCTCAGCTTCCCAAGTAGCTGGGACTACAGGCGTGCGCCACCATGTCCGGCTAATTTTTCTATATATTTTTAGTTGGCCAATTAATTTCTTTCTATTTTTAGTAGAGACGGGGTCTTGCTCTTGCTTAGGCTGGTTTCGAACTCCTGAACTCAAACTATCCTCCCGCCTCAGCCTCCCAGAGTGCTAGGATTACAGGTGTGAGCCACCGCGCCTGGCCCAAAGCTCTTCTTAATGACATATATAAAGTTCTTCATCACCACCTCTTTAGCCTCATTAGTTCTGTCTCTTGTCTGTTCTCCCTAGTTTTTTTACAAGTCATTTGCCTTTGTATTTTTAAGACCTAAAAAGTAGCACACAGCTTATGGGCATTCCTTTTGGAGTTTTTGTAATTTGATTAATTAGGAGACATGATTTTAGGAGGCACAGTGTAATGATTAAATGTGGGGGCTCTGGACTGGATAGCCTGTGTTGTATCTCTGCACCATGACTTACCAGCCATTGATGCCTTGATCAAATTATTAATCTCTCTAAGTCTCAGCATTAAAAGGATATGAAAATAAACCTTTCTCATGGGGTTATTTTGTGAGAACTAAATGAGATACACTGTGTCAAAATAGTATAGTTCTGATTTCTCTACAACTCTTAATTATATTAATATTAATGCTGATTTCTGTATCTGGGAACTAGGTTACTGAAAATGTATTGCCACTTGAGTGGCTTTGTGCCAGAATTATATCAGTGGACAATTAAAAAAATAAAAAATTTAAAAAAGTATTTTATGGGACAGGAAGTCATTACTTTAAACAAGATATCAAATGCTTAATTTGCTCAGTGATGGTTTTTTTTTAAACTATTAAGTACCTTTATTACTGAAAATTCTACAGGAAAATGGTTTATTCAACAGATACTGAGTATGTTAGCTGTGTGTCAGGGAAATGTGTAAAATGACATGGTCCTGCACAGTTGAATCTGCATAATAAAATAAGTTGCAAATCTTGATAAATGATATTAAGAACACAAAGGGCTTCTATTAAAAAACAGAAGGCTATTTAGGATTGCTAGGCAGTACTTCAGATTGTAACTTTTAAATTTAGGACCAAAGCATGTGGAGTAGTTGGTGTCCTAAGAAAGCAGGCGTGGTACAGGCTCTGGGGCAGGAAAAGGCATGACCTGTTGAAGTAATCCAGGGAGGAGGAGTGTAATGGGTAGAGGATTGCTGAGGGCTGGGAGCCCAAAAAAGATGAGGTTTTCTTTTTTAAAAGCTCACTTTTGCAACTGGCCAAAAAATGGATTGTAGGTGTGGGGGCAGGAGTGAAAGCAGAGTATAGTCCAGACCTGAGACAGCTATGGGCTGCTTCTGAGTGATGACAGTGGGGAGAGAAGGATCTAGATGGATTTGAGATGTAATTTAGAGATAGAATCTACCAGGTATGCTGGTAAGTAAGATGAGGAAAGGAAGGGGAAAGAAACAAATCACCAGGTTTTCTGATTCAGGCACTTAGATAGATAAAAGTGTCATTTATTGAAAGGGAGAAGACATAATGGTGGGACACATTTGAGGGGGAAATCTTTACTGGAATTAGTTGAGTGTGTGGAATGTGAGAAAGTGGACACAGCATGCTGGATAGCTACGGCTGTGAAGGGAAAAGAGCAGATAGTTCCTGAAAGAAGAATTGGGATGGGATCAAGGGAGGTGTGTTTTTATTTTAGGGGGTCATACAGGACGTAGTTAGCTTCTGATTGGGATAATTAAGTAGAGAAGGAAGGGTGAATGTGGAAAAAAGAGAATAACCAAGTGCAGCTCTTTAGGCAGCAGTTCACAGAACACAAGTGAAAGAAAAGATAGTTTTAAGTGAGGCAAGTTTATTGGTGACAGGAGGCAGCTTTTCATTCGATCAGAGTGTTGTCTGCCATTTTCATGAAGAGCGAGTTAATTCTTTCTCTGAGAGGGAGGATTGGAGAGAGTCTGAGGGAAGTGACTTACTGGAATAATAGTGCTTAGGACATTAATACCACTTTTGTGTGCATATGAGATTTTAACTTTCTAGCTCCTGACCTCGCTTTCCCCACTATTTTGATAATATAACTGCAATCTTGTTGCATCAGTTGATTGCTTGAAATGCCCCCCTGCATGTTTTCAGGATTCAGTTCATCTGTTACAGGTTGCTTTTCCTGACCTCCCACTAATTCTCCATTAACTTTGTACCTGATATTTCTATTGTACTTAAAAAATACATTATATCAATTTTCTATTGCTACTATAGTAAGTTACCACAACCTTAATGGTGTAAAGCAACACAGATTTATCATCTTCTAGTACTATAGGTTAGAAGTCTGACAGGAGCTCACTGGGCTATAAAATTAAGGCGTCCGCATTTCTTTCTGGAGACTCAGGGGGAGAATTTGGTTCTTTGTCCTAACCAACTTGTAGAGGTTGCCCACACATCTTGACTTGTGGGCCCTTTCTCCATCTTTAAAGGCAACAACATAGCGTTTGACCCTCTCATATGCCTTCTTATACTTCTAAGAACCTTGGGCCCGCTCAGATACTCCAGTAATCCAGGATGAATTCCCTATTTTACAGTCAGCTGATTAGCAGCCTTAATTTCATCTGCAGCCTCAATTTTCCTTTGTCATGTAACCTAATGTATTTATAGGTTCCAGGGATCAGATCGTGGATATCTTTGAGGTACAGTTTTTCTACCTACTACATATATGTTGTAATCTATACTGTTATCCATCTTTGTATTCCAATACAGTAGTGCCTGAAACATTGTATACATGTATACATACAATCAAGAAATTTGTAAAGAATGTTCATTAAAATTCTTTTCCCCCTCCACCACCTCCTCCCTCATTTTAGTGACAGGTCAGTCTTATGAGAATATGGTAACTGAGATCATGTCAATGGGCTATGAACGAGAGCAAGTAATCGCAGCCCTGAGAGCCAGTTTCAACAACCCTGACAGAGCAGTGGAATATCTTTTAATGGTGAGAAGTGTCTTACTTTTCTTCATTTTAGTTGTTTAATATCAAAATCTCAAACGGATTTTAAAGGATGGGTTAACAATTCATGGAGAAGAATAATGTATTTTGGATAATTTATATAATGCTCTTATTTTTACTAGTATGTTAACATTTTTTGTTGGTGAGTTAACAATTCATGGAGAAGAATAATGTACTTTAGATAATTTAATGCTTTTATTTTTCCTAGTATGTTAACATTTTTGTTGATAAAATGTAGCCTTTTTTAAGATTCTGGTAGGCTTTTAGTTAGAAAACAGCGTGACTAAATGGTTATAAAATTGGCTTTCCAGTTAGAGTGTAGTGCCTTGTACTCCAATTATGTCATCCACTGTGAGGATGACAATTGTGTGTTGGGGTGGAGAGGAGATTTTTAATCCAATGGTGCAACATTTCGGTAGCTTTTCAGGTGTTAGTGTGATCCTGGATGAATTATATAGAGCAAAAATGTCAATCTGGGAGCCCAGGCTAAATTTTATTTGTTTATACTTTGTAAATTTCTGTAATTAGTTGCCAGTATTTTAAAACTGGGAGATTTCACGTAAAAAATACAGATTTCCAGTTTATTTGGACAATCTTGATCCTGGATTTTTGCCTTCACTCTCTGTTACCTGATGTAACATCATGCATTTTAATGTATGATGTTACTTGCCTGGTTCCATTGGCATTTGAATTTGTTGTTTTTTTTAATAGTAACAGTTTAGGGACTTTTGAATACAGTTTTATTTTGTTTTGTTTTTAGGTGTTTTTTTATTGACAAAAGGGTTTGGAGAAATAGGTTGTTGTGGACATTGACTGAAACCCTTGATATTTTAGACGTTAAAGTAAAAGAATTCTAAACGTAGAATTTTGTAATAACATTGGATTAGCCTTTTTTTGGTCTTAAACATTGATTCTATAATTGTGTTTGGTGTTTTGGAGTATTATCAAAGTCTGAATTGCCCTAAATATCATCTTGGAGATCCATGGTCCTAACTCTTCAGGGAATACAGTCTGCAGTTTCTATTCCTTTGTTTCTAGGCTGTACTTCTGTTAGAGACTCCTTTTCAGGTAGGTAGCTAGCTAGTTTCTGGAGAGTCACAGTCATAAGCTAAATAGCTGTGCTCTGCTCCACCAGTGACTTGCCTATGCATTTGTATGAGAGTCACAGAATCTTTTCTTAGCATATCATTTTGTCTTTTTGCATTCACTTTTCCATTGTCCTCTTGGATAGTGTCTTTAAATGCTGCCAGTTCATTTATTTATCCAGTTTGTTTGGAATTAAGGAATCATATTGAATTGATGATTGTTAATTAATAATTGGATGTCCTCCCAGATGCTATGAAAATATTATCTTACTTTTTATGAGATGGCTTTAATTTATAGCTGATTTAGATTCTTTTTAATTGCATCAGTCTGATTTAATGGATGTGAAGTTTTGAGGTATAAAAAAATGAATCACTATTTCCAAATTTGCTGAATTTTAAAACTGCTATATAGCAACAAATGCAAATAAATAGATGAGAGATGAGTTCATGAAACAATTTAAAAATTTTTTAATGTATTTACTGTTTGTTTCATAGACTGAAAACAACAGCTGCTTCTGTTACTAGTTAATACATAAGTGAATGTGAATGAATGGAAAGAAGAAATGTTAATCCCTTACCTAATAAGAGGATGTATACCATTAGAAGTAGAGAGGTAGCAGTGATGGTTAACTTTTTAGTTTAACAAACCTGTGTGAGAATTTGATGGATAGACCCTAGATCTGTAAATAGTTTGTTAGCATTTAATAAGTCCTCATCTAACGTGAAGGTTCAAATTTTGGTGAACTCTGGAAAACAGTTGTTTCCAATGCCTGCATTAGTAACATCTAGTGCAGACAGCCATTATCCTGTTATTTATTCATTACTCTTCATTCTTTATATGATGATGAGTTTGGCTTCTGGCTTATTAGCAAATGGAAGCATTTGCCATCTTTTATTCAATTGTAATGTTTTCTTCATTCTCCTTTCAAAATCTATAATAATTTGATAAAGACTTTAGAAGTTATAATGAGATGTCTATAAATCATGTGTATCAAAATAAGGTATCCTCAGTTAATGACGTTTTAAGCTATAATAACTTCAGAAGATAAATACTACAAACTTACAGAAAATATCACCTAAAAGTTAAATTGTTTAAATTTCTTTTATATCTATTTTGTGAATTTTGAAAAATTAATTTTTGTATGCCACACTTTCTCGATACTACAGATCAGTGGAGGAGGTCCTCCTTACATGTCCACTGTGGTACCCAATCTGTAATCATTAGGCTTTTTATTTTCCCAGGAGTCATTTCAGAACTGTCAAGTATGCATCAAAACCTCTTTCTTTGGATGATCTTAAGGCTTAGGGTTACAAATGCAATCTTTTCTATCACCAAGCAACAGCTGATGAAAGTTTCTAAAGAGTTCAAAAATCAACTAGAGCAACAAGTTGCACAAAAACCTTGGTTATGTTCGGTTTTCATAAATACATGTATCAGTGTTTTTAAAATTTTAAAAATGAGATGTGGTAGGTATCTTATTGAACAGCACAGCTAGAGAACATTTCCAACATTGTGGAAAGTTCTGTTGCACTATGCTGCTTTATGTTAAAGCATTGTGGGTTTTCCTATGCCATACCCAGGCCATTTCTAATCTAATTTGAATCCATGCAGCTTAATAATGCTTTACTTATATTATTGAAGCAGAAATCTATTTGAGGCTTTTAGAAATTAGACAAGGATATTAAATAGACTATAAGTCTCTTACTCTGTATGATATTTAACCAATTTTGTATGATGGGATATCTTAAAGCTTGGAAATTGTGTTGTAGGGAATCCCTGGAGATAGAGAAAGTCAGGCTGTGGTTGACCCCCCTCAGGCGGCTAGTACTGGGGCTCCTCAGTCTTCAGCAGTGGCAGCAGCTGCAGCAACTACGACAGCAACGACTACAACAACAAGTTCTGGAGGTAAAGTGGAATCTTTTGAATGAGGAGAAAATGGTCCTGAATTTCTAGCATAAAATAATTTAATAATTTAAAATACTTGAGGAGTCAGGTTTATTTCCAAAGCATTTGGATAACTCTTAAGTTTTCTATTCACTAATGTCACAGAGGGGCCCAAAAGAAATTATACCAAGTGAATGTAACATTAAACATCAGTGCTGCAGCATTGTCAGAGGGAATATTCTGTTTTGTTTATTGTAAGGAAAAGGTGTTTTCCAGTTTGCATGTAGTGTTACTTTCTGAAGCCATGTAGGATGGTTTGTTGCCTTGTCTCTTTATCTCTCCATAAATTTTATAAAGTATGTATAATTTCAAGGCCAGCAGCACCTTAGTAGTTACAATACAACCAAGGAAATGAAGCCCTGAGAGTTTTAAAATCTGGTAACTAGCGGAGAAGACAGAGCTTGAGTTCAGGTCTCCTTCCTGGTCAATATCTATGCTTCTATTGTCACAGGTCGGGCTACAGAGCAAAACCTGAAGCCTGTAGGCCTAGAAATTACCTAGTGTTCTCTTTTATCCATTCTTGTATACATTGATAAAGTAATTTAGACTATTAATTTTGAAGAGCCCATTCTTTCACACATTTCCTAATTCTATGGCGCTCACCTCTGATTGACAAAAATCACTAAGCGCTTTGTGTACAGCCTCTCAGAGATTAGGCCTTTCATTTGTTGAGATTTCAGCACAGTAGTGGAAACAGGAGGCCACAGCTCTACTTCATATTTGGGGTGCTGTCCCATTCAGCACTTGTTAGGTAATGGAGTCTGTGATTCTCATTTTCTTCATCTAAACAGCTACTGTCATACATAAAAAAATAAATACCCATATGTTATGGTCATTTTAATTCGAATGATTGTCTTCTTGAGATAGGAAATGACAACATACATCTAAAAATTCTCTTTTACTCGTTAGTAACTTCAAAAAACATAATTCTTTAGTTTCCTATAGCATAACCAAATAAGTACCAGCACCCCAAAAAAGTTACAGGTTCTGTATCTTATGCCTTATTTGGCATTATTAATATTTACTATTATAAACGGATCTTGGACTAATGAGCTCTAGATGTATTAGCACCAGATTGTCTTGTAGCTTATTTATCTCAAGTTTTTATAGTTCACAAATGTTTGAAATTTAATGGTAATAACCAAAAGTCTTTTCTAATTGAATTAAGTTTGTATTAAAACTCCTGGTCTGCAAACCTGAACTTTAAGTATTAAATATCTTCCACTTCCTTGGTTTAGTTTCTCAGGTTATATTCTTTGAGGGGTTTGGGTTGTAGTATAAAGTAAGTGGGTTTTTTGTTTTTGTTAGCCCTAGTGTATATTTCTCTTAGGAACTTTTGAGCAACAGGAACAACTTTTAGTCCTATTTATTTTGATAGAATACATGTAGGGCACAAGTTCTTAGTTATTACTTGATAACATTGAGTCCCCAGGGAAGTTCTAGGGAAGCTTAATTCATATTATAGTGTTCTGCACTCTATGCCTTTGCTAATAATACTTTCAGCTGAACAAAACTTGTCAGTACAGTTTGAAGATTTCTTCGTTATTTACTTCATTTTATTAATATTAAATCTCAGGACTCAAATCATTTTTTACTTGATAATGTTTGCTGTCGAAATGTATGATTTAGCCAGCTCTTTGTATATGTATTTAGTGCTTTTGTTTTAAAATGTTTATGTGTACTTTAGGACATCCTCTTGAATTTTTACGGAATCAGCCTCAGTTTCAACAGATGAGACAAATTATTCAACAGAATCCCTCCCTGCTTCCAGCACTGCTACAACAGATAGGCCGAGAGAATCCTCAATTACTGCAGGTAACTAATCACTGTCAATTTCAGAAGTGGGGTTAGAGGGTATCACGTTTTGAAAAAGTCCATGGAAGTTGCTCCTCCTTCCTACCACCTCTCTTTTGAGGATGGTGAAAGCATTATTCTGAGCTGCATTCAGAATAGCATGTCCTCGATAAGGATACTGAAAAAAAGTTGGGATGTGGAGGTTGGGTGAATTTAAGTTGGCCAAATAAGTTTAGGAAGCATTTTACATTTCCTTCTTGGAGGCTCCCATTGCACATTAACATATCTGAGAAGCTGTAGTCCCACAGTAGTTTTTTAACATTGTTGGAAGTGCGGGGCACATGTATGAAAGAATTTGGATTTTCTTCACTGTTTACTTTGCTCAAAAGTACTGAATTTCTTTAACAATATATAAGAAATCATATCCTGTCAAAGACTAAATAATTAAGAATCACTCTAAAATACCACATTTGGGTTAAGTATGCCTTTTCTCTTATTTATATTCTTGTTTTACTGAAGATATTTAATAGCAGTGTATTGTTTTGCTCTGTCCTTCACATAACCACAGCAAATTAGCCAGCACCAGGAGCATTTTATTCAGATGTTAAATGAACCAGTTCAAGAAGCTGGTGGTCAAGGAGGAGGAGGTGGAGGTAGCAGTGGAGGAATTGCAGAAGCTGGAAGCGGTCATATGAACTACATTCAAGTAACGCCTCAGGAAAAAGAAGCTATAGAAAGGGTGAGTTTAAGTAAAACTAAAAATTCAATTTCTTAGTCTCACTAGCCACATTTTAAATGCTCAGGAGTTCCATGGGGCTAGTGGGTTCTATTGGATAAAACAGGTAAAGAGCATTTCTCTTCACTGGAGATAGTTATGTTGGACAGAGTTAAATAGAGCATGGCCGTAGAGATTGCGGGTAGGGCAATCTCTTCTTAACCCTGCTCCTACCCCCCACCTTGTTCTTTGCGAAGTCAAGGAACTAGCAGTAAAGTTCCAGTCTTGCATGAAACAGTTATAAATATGTTAAGAAACTAAAAATTTCATTGATGTTTTAAAATTCAAAAAGGAAAAAAATAAAATGTATTCCCAATTATAGATTATTCATTTTTTATTTCGAATTTTACTTTACTGTTGGCACTAAAATATAAAATAAATAAACATTAGAACCCAGCTATGCTGATTGTCTTTCTATCCTTACCAAGTTAGCCAGTCAAGGTTGTGGCACTGCTGTAACCTAGTAACCTAATTTTTCTGATACTGTGATTATTCATTCATTTTTTCCCCCTATTTTTAACATTTGTAAACAGGGAATCATAGTGATCGTAGTACTTGTCTTATCTCACAAAGTGTTTTCATATGGAAATCAGATTAAAGTGCAGTTTAATTTAGATAGTGATCTAGACAACTTTTTCTTGTTTATGATACATGGAAGTGTTCAAGATTTATAATTATGTGTTTTCTAAAAGATATATGTCATGCTGTTTTTTCTTTAACACAAGTGAAAAAATGACACTTGCTTCAGTTGTTTTATAGCAGGTATTTTTCTTTTGAGGTTATGGTTATCAGTTCCTGATTTTTTGTGTTGGAGATATTTTTTCTATTTTTTTCTTACGCTTTTGGTGTCAAATCTAAGAGAACATTGCCTGATCCAAGGTCAAGTGGTTCACTCCATTATTTTCTCCTAAGAGTTTATAGCTCTTCCATGTAGATTTATGATCCATTTTGACCTACTTTTTGTACATGGCGTGAGATGTGGGGATCCAGCTTCATTCTTTTGCATGTGGATATCCGATTGCCCCAGCAGTATTTGTTGAACCTATTAAATTGTCCTGGCACCATGTCAAAAATCAGTTGACCATAAATGTTAGGTTTATTTCTGGGCTCTCAATTCTATTTCACTGATTTATATGTTTATCTTTATACCAATACCTCACTGTCTTGATTACTGTAGCTTCCTAGTAAATTTTGAAATTGGGAAATGTCAAGTGCTCCAATTTTATTCTTACTTCTCAAGGTTGTTTTGGCTGTTCTGGATTCTTTGTATTTCCCTATCAATTTTAGCATCAGCTTGTCTAATTCCTGCAAAAAAAAAAAAGAAAAAGAAAAAAGCTGGCTAGGATTTTGATAGAATTGTGCTTACTCTGTAGATGAATTTGGGGAGTATTGCCATGTTAATAATTAAGTCTTACCAAGCCATGAACATGGGATAGAATGTTTTTCCATTTATTGAGTTTTCCATAATTTGTTTCAACAGTGTTCTATAGTTTGTGGTGTGAAAGTTTTACACTTCTTTTGTTAAATTTATTCCTAAGTCATTCTTTCTGATGCTATAATACATGGAATTGTCTCAATTTTATTTTCAAATTATTCATTACTAGTTATATAGAAATACAATTTAATTTTACATACTGATCTTACATCTTAAAACTTTCCTGAACTCATTTATTAGTTCTAATAATTTGTATGTTCCTTTTGATTACTATGTATAAGATTATGTCATTTGCAAATAGTTTTCCTTCTTTTCCAGTATGGATGCGTTTTATTTCTTGTCTAATTGCCTTATCTAGAGCCTCCAGTATATTGTTGAGTAGAAGTAGCAAGAGCCAACAACCTTGTCTCATTCTTGATCTTAGAGGAAAGCATTCAGTCTTTCACCATTAAGTATGATGTTAGCTGAGGGGTTTTTTGTGGATGCCCTTTGTTAGGTTGAGAAAGTTCCCTTGTAAGTTTGTTCAGTGTGTTCATTACAAAAAAGTGTTGGATTTTGTCATTTTTTGTGTGTGTTTATTGAGATGATCATGTGGCTTTGTCCTTTGTTCTTCTAATGTGCTTTATTATTATGTTGATTGGTTTTTGTAACATTGAACCAACCTTGCATTCCTGGGATAAATTCCACTGGTCATGGTATATAATCCTTTTTATATGTTACTGGATTCAGTCTGCTAGTATTTTCTTGGGAATTTTTTGCATCTGTATTCAAAAAGAATATTGATCTGTAGTTTTGTTCGACGTCTTTGTCTGATTTTGGTATCAGGGTGATACTGACGTGATAGAATGAGTTGGAAATGATCTAATTTGTTGGGATACAGTTATACATAATATTCCCTTATAATTGTTTTTGTTTCTATAAAAAGTAGTAATGTCCCTGTATTTATTTCTGATTTTAGTAATTCAAGTCCTTAAATTTTGTTTTGTTTTGTTTTTTCCCCCCACACTGTTTAGCTAAAGGTTTGTCAATTTTGTTGAGCTTTTTAAGAAGAACCTCCTTTTGGTTTTGTTGATTCTATTGTTTTTCTAGTCTCTTTATTTATTTTCTATTATTTTCCTCCTTTTGGATACTTTGTATTTTGGTTTTTCCTGTTTTTTTTTTTTTTTTTTTTTTTTTTTCGTTAAGGTGAAAGATTATATTATTATTGGGTTATCATCTGTCTTAATAGGGCTGTTTACAGCTGTAGGCTTCACTCTGTGTACTGCTCAGTTAGCATCCCATAAGTTTTGGTATGTTGTGTTTTTGTTTTCATTCATCTCAAAGCAGTTTCTAATTTCCCTTTTGGTTTCTTCTTTGATCCATTCGTTATTTAAGATTGTGTTAATTTCCACCTATTTCTGAATTTCCCAGATTTTCTTCTTTTGATTTCTAAGTTCATTCCATTGTGGTCAGAGAACATACTTTTTCCTTATTTACTTGAGAAGAATGTGTATAATGTGCTCTTGTTAAGGGGTCTGTAAATGTCTGTTAGGTCTAGTTCGGTTTATAGTGTTATTTAAGTCTTCAGTGTCCTTGTCAGTCTTTTGCCTTAGCTGTTGTATCTGTTATTGAAAGTGGAGATACTGAAGTCTATCGTTGTTGAATTGTCAGTTTCTCACTTCAATTCTGTCAGTTTTTGTTTCATGTATTAAATATTTTTGTTACATAGTTTCATAATTGCTGTGTCTTCTGACCATTTTTTAAATCATAAAATGTCCTGTCTATAGTAACAGTTTTTATCTTTAAAAATCTATTTTGTCCAAGATAGCCATACCAGCTCTCTTTTGGTTACCGTTTGCATGGTATAGATATTTTTCTGTCCTTTTACTTTCAAGATACGTGTGTCTTTGAATCTAGAGTGTGTGCTTTGCAGAAGCAAGTAGTTGGATTGTGCCCTTTTATTTCAGCTAGCTAGCCTAGCTTTAATCGGAACAAGTCCTAGATAGCAAACTCATTTTTGAGTTTCACTTCTGCTTTTATGGATAAATAGTTATTTATGCCAAATTGGGATTTTCACCCAGTTTTAAAGGTCATTTTTCTGGATATAGTTTAACACAAGGTGATGGAGACAGTTGAGGAGGGTGTTCATATTTAACGTTTGGCTGACAAATAATAGTACCTAGAGAATTAGGTTATTGACTTGAGTTTTTAAAGGCTTTTAAAAGCAGTGAGTACTGAATCACAAGCAATTCTTAATAGACCAGGAAAATGAAATTAGGTAGCTGGTATCATCATTTAACATGCTATAAATGTTAAGCAGATAAAAACCAAACAACACTGTATGTCTTGATTTCAAAACATATAGTGTAATATTACTAATAATTGATCACTTGTTTTTCAAATATGAAATGTTGAATAAGGCTAGGAGATTGAGAGTGATGTTTGATCTGAATGAAAAACATGAGTTGCTTTAACAAATAAAATGTAATTTAAGTGAGGTAGTTAAAATTTTGTCCAGGTACACTCATCCTTATTTTCACCCTTAATATACTAAAAATCATTGATTTACAAATTTCTATAAGATCTTTTTAAACCACAAAAGTTAGTGTTAATGCCAAAGAATGTTTGCATAATTATCTGCTAGTCTAATAGCTTTAGGAACAAAGACTTTTTTATTTTTTAGGTGGTTGTTAAAGGAAAGGGTGTAGGTAGGTTCCATGTAGCCCTTCAGGTTGGACAGTAAATCCATATTCAGATAGAGATGTATTCATGTAAAATTCTCAAGAGCTGTTTTGGGTTGTAGTATGTTTTTAAGTAATGATCTATTAGTAGTGCTAATTGGTGGGTTGGATTTATATATTTTTTCCTTCTTTTCTTCCAGTTAAAGGCATTAGGATTTCCTGAAGGACTTGTGATACAAGCATATTTTGCTTGTGAGAAGAATGAGAATTTGGCTGCCAATTTTCTTCTACAGCAGAACTTTGATGAAGATTGAAAGGGACTTTTTTGTATCTCACACATCACACCAGTGCATTACACTAACTTTGTTCACTGGATTGTCTGGGATGACTTGGGCTCATATCCACAATACTTGGTATAAGGTAGTAGATTGTCGGGGGGGAGGGAGGGATCTAGGATATAGGGCAGGGATAAATACAGTGCATGTCTGCTGCAATTAGCAGATGCCGCGACTCCACACAGTGTGTAAAATATTATACAACCAAAAATCAGCTTTTGCAGGTCTTTATTTCTTCTATAAAACAGTAGGTAACTTTTCCTAGGTTTCACTCTTTTTAGTGTACTAGATCCAGAAACTTAGTGTAATGCCCTGCTTTATATTTCTTTGACTTAACATTGGTTTCAGAAAAAATCTTTGCTACCTAGAATTTACAGTCTCTGTTTCATGGCAACACTGGATAATGGCTTTGTGAAATTTTAAAAAATTTTGTAGCAACTGTAAACAGAAATGCCAAATTATTGATGATTAATTGTTGCTGCTTCACAAATAAGTATAAAATTAATGTGTACGGAAGCCCATTCTTTCATGTTAAATACTTGGGGTGGGAGGGGAGAAAGGGAAACTTTTCTTAAGGCGAAAATAATTACTGCTATTTTAAAATTTCTTGATCATTGAATGTGAGACCCTTCTAACATGATTTGAAAAGCTGTACAAGAATAGGCAGAGTTATTTTCCTGTTTACATTTTTTGTTTGTTTTGGGGAAAAAATTGGTAGGTGTCTAATTACTGTTTACTTCATTGTTATATTGCAGTAAAAGTTTTAAAACAACCATTGCATGTTTGCTTTTGATGTATCCCTTTGTAAAATTAGCACTTTTGGGGCCAATGGAGAAACGCAGCATTTATTCTTCCTCCCTTCCCTCAGCAGAAATGTGTTTATCAGCAAGTCGTGAGTCAAACTTCTGCCCTTTTTTAAAACCCACAAAATGCTGATTCAGTTTAAAATTAATGCAAATGTTTCAAAACTGGGTTTCTGATATTTGTAAATGTTTTTCTTTATTAGATAAGAGTGTATTACCATTAAAGTCATTAGTATTGTTTTCAAAAAGAGAAGGACAGAACTATAAGCCAGCATCTTTTATTGCATTGGAAAGACTGGTGAAATCTCTTGGAAGGGTGGGAAGATGTGGCTGGAAAAGTACTTTGGAAAATATACAATCAAGCTATCTCATGGCATATTAAAAGAAACATCTTAATAGCAGTGTTGGCTTTTATTTGGATTTTTTTCATCTTCAGTTTTTTTCTTTGGAGTCTCCTTCATTGGCATTGTTATTTGATTATAAAGAGGGGGCAGATTTCTACTTGTTCAGTTTTTCAAATCTATTTTCCTGAATATAAACAAGACTATTTAAAGAAATTTTTTTTAATCATCTGATACTGAGTAAGAAGATGAATTTGCACAGATTTATCCCTGCATAATCTCTTGCAGTGTCCACAGTTTGGTGGTGACTTTTAAGCTTTTACATCATGCACTCGTAACCTATCTCATATGAAAATAAATGAAACCATGATTTCCCTCACAGTGTATCATGTTTAATTTTTATGTGTTTATTCCATAAACTTGACAGGGTTTTGGACTTTGTATTACCTGTATGTTTTATAATGGATCATGCATAATGTCTCAGGAGAATTAAATGAGGACTCATAAATACGATACATCTTTCAAGGCAGAGCAATGAGTTGGGAAAAAGGGTGGCATTTCTGGTCGAATAATGGAATACTCTCATTTATTTTATGACATTCTATCTGCTACCTTACTGCTCAGAGCACAGTGAAAACTGGAAAGAGGAAAAAAAAAACCAGCAACAGCTGCTTCTTTTCTCTGGAAGGTGACAGCAGAAGTTGGTGGCATGGAGCTTTTGTCCTTGGACAACAAATCTACAGATAGTAGGATTAATAATTACCAGAAGACAGCTCAGGCCAAGTTTTGACCGTTCTTTACAGTAATTTGTTTATCTGCTGCTTAATGAATCAACCAAGACAACATAAAAGAAATGGGCTTTTGTGCCTTTTGCTGTTACTGTTTAATTTACAAACAGTTTTGGTAAATCTCTAAATGTAAGTGGCTGTTTGACTTTGGAATTTTGCATTTGAGGTATACTGTCATCTATTTCTTGAAATATTTTTATTGTTTAGTTGCTCTGTGGGAAATGTGAGGAAGCCTAAGTTTGTATTTGTAAAATTCTTGTGCTATCCTCTAGTCAAATATTTCTTTTATTGTTTAAAAATACTGAAGTGTTCCAATATAATTTCTTTTTTCCTGTACTAGCTGGCTAGGATTCTAGAGAATTGAGTATAAAATATTTTCAATACATCAAGCAATTGCATTTCTCATTTTTTGAATGATTCTATCATATAGAATCTTAGATGGAAAGTTAGCAACACCTGTCACAGGTAACTTCTGTTTTCTTCTGTAATTGGTGAATGTAGTATATAGGAGGCCCAGGCACAGATCAGTTTTATTGGATCTTCTGCGTTTTTTCCCAACCAACACATCCACACAGAGATAGAATACTGGATGGGATGTAAGTCTAGGTTCATGAGGGCTTTTAGAGATTGCAGTAGAATTGTTTTTCCATACTTTTCTTGTATCAGCCAGCCTATGGCTGCTCTAAAATATTCTGCCCAAAGTAAGCAGTATCAGGGAGTGAGTATTTTCTGACCAAGTCTGTTTTGGTGGGTTTTCTAGCCATGAGATTCAGGTACCCGTCCTTTTAGTTGGCCTCCCTTGTCTGTTTTCCACTTTATTTTTCTAAGTCAGGGGCTGGCAGACTAGAGCTTCATGAGTCAAGTCTGCCTTACTGCCTTTGTGTGGTCCATGAGCTCAGAATGGTGTTTACATTTTTAAATGACTTATCACCTGAAGTTGTGATTTACATTTCAGTGTCCATAATAGTTTTATTGAAACAGAGCTATGTTCACTTTTTTTACATACTATCTATAGCTACTTTTGTGCTACAGAGATTTGCTGTTGAATAGTTGCAGGAGACTGTATGGCCCGCAAAGTCTAAATAATTACAGTCTGGCCCTTTACAGAAAAAGTTTGTCAGCCCCATTCTAAACTGACGAGTCTGTCATATGTTAAATTATCTGATGCTTTTATTCTTTTTCTTGGACTCCTGACTTCAGGTCCTAGATTTAGTTTGGCCCCATGTGAGCATTACAGGATGGCTCCAGAGGAGTTGTATCGCCCCGCTTATCCACTCATAAAGGAAAAGAGCATTGTGTGCCTAATGTGCTAACCAAGTGGTGTCTAAGCAACTACTTTGAAAATTACTGTTTGCTGTTGCTACACTATTTCTTGTTCTTAGAATAAGAAAATGAAGTTCAGCACTGAGCACACTGTCAGAAGCACCTGGCATGGTGATAAATCAACCAAAACAAAGTCATGAATACATCTGGGAATCCTTAGGCCCTGGGATCGGGGTTGTTGGGCCAGTTGGAGGAAGCATCTTAACCACTGCTGGAAGAAGAGAGTGGGTGGAACCCCAGAGGGAGGAGTATGGCATTTGGGCCTGTTTTGGTGGCAGGGTAGCTTCCAAACTGTGGTTTGGGGATGGGAGGATGGGGAGGGCAGTGAGGAAGCAGAGAGTGAAATCTTGGATTTGCTAGGAAAAAGCATCGTCAGTTATGTTTGGGGAACTGCAAGGACAGTGACGAAGAGTGACAAACTGGGTATAAAGAGCCTTCACTATGGTGAAGTAGTTAGATTTGGAAAGCAGCAGTCCCTCACATAGGCTTTTCACCATGGAGAGGGGGCTGGGAGGACCAAAGAAGCAGTGATGACAGGTTTGCTCTACTGTGGATACCAGAATGGTCTCTGCCTTTGAACTGAAAATACTGTGACAGAGACATCTTGATAGTAATGGATCCTTTAGCAGGTATAACTCAGCTTGGCTTCCAGGAGCACAAATTGGAAAAGTCATCCCAGTCTTCTGCCTCATGTCTCAGTCAAACTTCATTCTTGTTGGCTTTGGTCTAGGCCGTCCTCATCTTCCTATTCAGACCTTCCAACTCAGCTTGCAAAGGTTTAGCTGTCGGGAGATGAGTGATTCTCCCCAGCCCGTGGGGTGATTTCAAGGCAGCTGGGGAACTTGGCCACCTTATTCCCCAACCCCAAGCTGCCTTATCTGTTTTCCCCAATGTGTTGTGCTAGTATCACGTGTGTCATGATGGAAAGATTGGAAAGCTGTATACTCCACTTCTATTAGCTCTTTAGGTGGACTTTGTATACATTGGGGTTCTCCAGAAAAATAAAGAGATACATAATGGGAATTGGCTCGTGTGATTATGGAGGCTTAGAAGTCCCACAATATGCCGGCTGCAAGCTGGAGAACCAGGAAAGCCAATGGTGTAATCAGCCCAAAGCAGAAGGCCTGAGGAAGTTCAGAGTGAGACGGAGGTGCACTGGTTTAAGGCCCAAGATGTCCAAGGATGAAAAAAGATGGACATTCCAGCTCAAAAAAAGGGAATTAGCTCTGCCTCCTTGTTCTGTTTGGGCCCCCAACAGAAGGGGTGATGCTTCCTCACATTGGTGAGGGCAGTCTTAATCTGCTGGTTCAAATGCTGATCTCTTCCAGAAACACCCACACAGACACACTAGAAATAACATTTTACCATCCATCTGGACATCCCTTCACTCAGTCAAATTAACAAAAAATTAAGCATCACAGGCTTTTTACCTGTGACTGGCCCTCCACACTTAACATGCGTCAGACAGAAACGGAACTGCCGATTGAATTGCCACCTCAAGGCTCAAGGGATGTTTGGTATGGATCCCAAGTTTGGTTAGTGACAGCTTCCATCTCTATAACAAAGTCCAAGTTGCCTCAAAACTGCTTCTAAGGTGTTTGTACAACTATACAAGCCATGTGTGTTTTGTTTGCACACAATAGAAGATTAGAAGAACACTTAATATATTATTTCCAAATTGAGAATGAATATTTGGTGGTTGGACTATGTCTTAGAAGAGCTTTGGGCTTGGGGTTCTTAAGTAGTCTGTTTTAGGGTTGATTTTTTTCTAATTTTTTTTCTTTGGGGGAATTAGGCCTGCTTTTGCTTATTTGACAGCATTTTGACTAATTTTATATTGTCTCCAAGGAAAATTATCCAAAAACAGTTATTTTTACTAGTTGATTACTTATTATTTTAACTGTAATGTATTTTTACTCATGTCTTTAAGTGTTGTAACTCAAGGTGGTTTTATAATTTTAAACCATTTTTGCAAAAAGCAATAAGCAGTTTTCATCCGTATACAATTTCAAACTTACAGAAAAGTCATGGGAATAGCACAAAGAGCTCCCATGTTCCCCGCCCCCACCAGCCACCACGTTAGAGAACCCTTTTAAATTTTATGCTTGTCCTCAATGTCTTCCACAGCAAAAGGGCCCCATCCAAGTTAACACGCTGCATTTCATTTAGTCTCCTTCAGGTGACTTTCTCAGTCCTTCCTTGATCTTCATAACTTTTACATTTTTTTTTCTTTCTGAGACTATGGGACACTTGTCTCACAGGCTGTCCTCCAATTCATGTGCCGTGTTTCCTGAGCACTCGGTGTGCATTTTGGGGAGGAAACAGGGACGTGCTGCTGCATCCCCCGCGGCATCAGCTGCATTGCTGCGGTGGCACAGGGCACCAGCTTATCCTGTCACTGCTGGTGTCCACTTTGACGACTCGAGGAAGGTGGTGTCTGCCAGGCTTCTCCACTGGAAAGTTACTCTTTGTCCCTTTGTATTTAGTATTTTATAGGGAGGTATTTTGAGCCTTCGTAACTATCTTATTTCACGTCAAGATTTTGCCCACTATTTTTAGTATTTATTGATGTTTCTTGCCGGAATTATTTATTACCATAATGGTTGCCAAGTGGTGGTTTTTCAAATTCCCTGGTTCCTTCTACATTTATTTGTGTTCTCCTGTATTCTGGCATTCTTTTACCCCTTTTTATTATTTGTATCTATATGGACTTGGATTCCTATTTCATTCAATAGTGTATAACTTATTACCATCATTATTTTTTTGAAGCCCAGACTTTGCCACTATAACTATCATTATTTTGATACTTGAATCGTCCCAGGTTCTGCCATCGTGGGCTTTCTTAGGGTGGCTTCTGTGTTTTGATCTGCCCTTACCACTGAGTAAAGCTGGAGACGAAAGGCACATCCCTGGACTCCTGGGGAGCTCAGCTGATGCTCTCTTGCTCACAGCCTTATTTTAACCGCTAGTCCCTGCTTTCTGGCACAATAACTTATTACAGGCTCTTGTATTTCCTGTGCTCTCGTTCTGGAATCCGCCACGTGTGGCGGAGTTCTAGTTCCCTTTAATGGAGATAGAATTTAGAAACCAAAGCCCTATTCAAGATACGTGCTCACTGCCCCTGGAGTCTCACTGTTCCCGAGCTGTCTCCGTGGACACCCAAAAAATAACATACACATTTACATGTATATTTTTATACATACACGTAGATTCTGAAAACTGCGTTCACCCCTGGTACGATCCATTCTGATCCAATGCCAGAGTGGTTCGTTCTGTCCTCTCCCTTTCCGTATTGCTAACTCCTCCTGGACAGTGAGAAACTTGGCCCCCACCCCATTCTCCTCGACGTACGTTTCAGCTCCACTTTCGCACTCAGCTGCCACCCTGCTCGACCACTTCCCTTGCACAGCCGGAGCATTCATATTTTAGGGGACTTCTAGCTGGGAGAGGAATGTGTTCAGATCATTTCTTAATTTAGCGTTCCTCTAATGGTGCTTCAATATGTGAGAAAAAGAAGGCCTGAAAAGGCCTGTTCTGCTCCAGCTGCTGTGCCCCCAAGAGCTTACCTCCTACTTGGGGCCTGGCACCAACGTGTGCTGTGGGTGCTCATGGTGGTGAGGGAGACTAGGTGAGCAGACGGGCACGCAGCCCCCAAAGCACTGTGCTCTGTCCTGCCTCTGTCTCGGCACATGCTGCTTCTCTGAGTCTGCGTTCGGCAAACAATGAGCCATCGCTGTGGCTGCGTGTGGTTTGGGATTGTTCCCACCCTCTATCTTGCTACTTTTTCTGTGTCCAAAAGCACAGCTGGCCTCTCTTCCAGGAGTCCTTACCGTGACCCGCTTTCCCCCTCTAATTTGGGCCAGGAACTTCTCTCTGTTCCCTCAGCCACTTGCACATAAATACCTGCCATCAAAGGGAAACCCTGAATCTGAGTCGTCTGCGTCTGTTCCACCACTTGTTAAAATAAGGCCGTCAACAAACGAGAGAGAGCGTCAGCCGAGCTCCCGGGAGTCCGGGGCAGTGCCTTTCACCTCCAGCCCCAGAGCCTAGAGAAGGGCTGGGCAGAAGGAGCTGCTGAGGCAGTATTAGGTGGGTAAGTGGACAGTGGGCAATCGTTGGGACACCTTTTGTCATCTTTCCTGTGGCCCTAGGCTCTCTCTTTTCCTTTTCTGTGCTCCCCCCACCCCCTTCGGTTCTGACGGGCCGCCTAAGCCGCTGCGAGACAATGAACAGTGGCTCGAAGCCTGCTCTGTTTTTCCTCCTTAGTCCCAGGGACCTTTGCACCGGATTCTGAGAGACTGACACATGATACAGTGGGCCGGCCGGTCGGAGCCTGCGGGTTCTGCCGCCGGTTCCAGATCCCGTGTGTCTGAGACTGACACGGAGAGAGCGACAGCTGCGCTCGGAGGAGCCCGGGCGACGTCCAAGGGCCTGGTGGGGATTTGGAGCCCATCGGGCCCCGTCGCCACCTTTACCCCCACATCAGCTGGGTGACCTCAGCCTAGTCAGTCAGAAAACTAGTCGGAGAACCTCTGTGTTCTGTTTTTGTCATCTGTGAAATAGAACTGTCCGTGCCTGCCTGGGGCCGCTGGTGGCCATCAAGGGAGAGTGGAGTGGAGAGCGTCTTTTACAAAGGCTAGGTTTGTGTTTTGATGTGGGTGCCAACTGCCTACCCTGAAGTCCAAGACAGTCTGGGAGGAGTTCTCTCTGCCTTTCCCCCGCGATGACAGTGTCGCTGAGTTCCAGAGTGTGAGCGCCTCTTTGATCTCAGGGTCTGCTGTCCTCTCTGCTTCACAGGGGCCACCTCAGCTTTCCCGAGCGGCTGGCGGCTTCCCACCCAGCTGGGCAGCGTGGCCCAGACATTCCACATTGCAGAAACAAAGTTTTCGTTTTAGTGACCAGTTTCTGAGCAATGCTGCATTTCCTCCTGTCCGCGCCTAGGCCACGGGATTGGCAGCTATGTCCAACTTCCAGGTCAAATTGGGCAGAGAACCCGGCAAACCTGTCTGACAAAAGGCCCGCTGCTCCCACCCGTCTCAAGGGACCGACCTTCTCTTCTCGATGTTTCTTGTCATTTCCTCTGACAATCTTTGCAGCCTGCCACAGGCACAGGAACTCCGATTTGGGAAGGGCCTGTGGGTGTCCCCCAGTGACGAATGCCCTGCTTCCCTCACCAGTGACCTCCAGCCTTCACCTGAGCACTTCCAGTGACTGGCACTCACTCCCGCCAGCTCTGACCTTTAGATTTGAGATGCTCCAGTGGCTCGAGGGTCCCTACAGCAAGCTCCATGCTCCCTCTCTGCCCAGCCATCCCCAGGCCCCAGTTCACTCCTGGGGGTCACCCTGAGCCAGTTTAACCCCCTTCCCTGTGTCAGTCCTTCAGGTCTTTAGAAAGAGTGATTGTATCTCTTCTTGACCATGTCCCACCCTCTCTCCAAATCTTTTCCATGCTAGGGGAAAAAAAAAGCCCTCTATTGCAATGAGTATATACCGAGTCCCTTTCCCACCCTGATGAATGTGATATTCAGGGAGGGTCTGAACAATATGAACTACAGAGGGAGTCTTCACCTCCCTTGTTGTGTGAATGATACCTCAATATATACAACCTAAATTTGAGCTTGCTGGTTTGGCAGCCATATCACACTGTGGCCTTAGACTAAGTGGCTGTGTGAATACAGCAATTTTCAAGGTGTCTATGCATTTGGGGTCTGTGTCTGACCTATGTCATGGAAGCAAATGCAGCCTACACAGACTTACATGTCTCCCAGCTACTAAACAAATGCTGTTTTCATGAGTTCTTATGGCCCAAGAAAAGGGAGCTAACTTTTACAAGTCCAGTGTCTCACTCTGTGCTAAGTGCTTACTTCTATGAGGCAGCATTGCTCTTTACAGATGGGGTGACTGCAGTCAGTCAGGGCAGCGCTGGGGCAAGCCTAAGGTGCTTGCTCCAAAGTCCCCCTAAAGTGACACTGTCTCCCTTTAGTTCCTGCTCGTTACATTCCCTAAGCTCAGCCTCCATCCTTCCTTCTTGATTTCTTTACCCCTCCTTGCCAGTTTTTTTTTTGTTTGTTTGTTTGTTTTTTGTTTTTTGATGCCAGTGCGGTTCAAACCTCCTTTCCATTTTGACAGCTACTTGCTCCTCTCGTGATTTGCCTGGTCATTGCTAGACGAGCAGTTCTTAACATACAGTATCGGTATGAGGACCACTTTCAGGGGGGGTCTGTGAGGTCAAAATTATTTTCATAAGAACACTAAGACTCTGCTTGCCGTTCTTACCCCCACTATCTGGTAGGTATGCAGCGGAGTTTCCCAGGGGACGTGACATGTGACATTGCAACAGGTTGGAGAAGCAGATGTGAGAATCCAGCTGTCTTCTATTAAACTAGACAACAGAGATTTGCAAAAATCAAACACAATGCTAATCTTCTCACCATTTTTTTGATAACAGTTATTTTTCATAAAAAGATGTTTTTGAAAATTCTACCTTGTAACGGATTTATTATGAATGAATTAAATATTTTATTAATCTCGAATGAAGTAAATATCGATAAAGTCTATGTGAACAAAGACTCTTCTGGGTTTCTCCAAAATTTTTAAGACGAGAAAGAGGTCCTCCGACGACCAAAAAGTTTGAGAACTGCTATTATTAGGTGATGATTTTTCCACTTTAGATGTGACTCAGAAAACTGCTGGGCAAGGTCTCCGGGGCACTGGTGAGGTGTCCCCTCCTGTCTGCTGGAGACATAGTTGGAAGATCGGATCCTGAGCTGATTGGCGTCACTCTGCCATACCGCTCTCCATTCCTGCTTTTGGGATAGCAGACTCTAAACTGTGCTTGGCTTTGCACAGCTTTTCAAAACTCGCTCCAATATACACCTTCAGCCAGGTCTCCCTCCCTCCCCACCATGTTCAACAGGGCTTGGTTACCCAGGCCTTTCCACTCCCTGACACAGTTACACATGCTAGTCACTCTACCTAAAAATTCTCCCATATTCTTCTCTCCCCATATAAACTCCTATGCAACCCTTAAAACCCACTACTGTTCTGTTACAGGCTCTGTGAAGGCTTTCCTGCCCCAGAGCCAGCAGAGGATTGCTCACTTGTTTCACTCTGAGCATGCAGTACACGAGTATGCACATCCGACCATAACTATTTATTTGCACATTTGTTTTAGGAAACATCGTGTCAAAGCCAAAAGCAAAACTTGCTCTATCAGCAGTAGTGAGAGCTCAGCGCCTACAGCTAACAAGGGAACTGGAAGGAATTGTGCTTGAAGTCTTTGAAGGCCATGGCGTTGGGGAAGTTGCAGGGTTTGTCTGAGGGAAAATAAAACAAAAAGCCCAAGGAAATGATGAGAAAATGCCAGAACCTGGCATAGAACAGGAGGGAAAGGAAGGCAAATGCTGTCCACCGTGCGCTGACACGCCCCCTTGTGGTGAGGGAGAGCCGCACAGTTTCAGGTGGGGAGGACCAGACAGGTCAAGGAGAACCAGCTTCTCTGGGTCACCGAAAGATTAGAAGCGACCCATGGGGAATCGGGCTGTGGGGAGGAAGGGAAGAGGCTGGTCTAGAGACTCAGCCCATGCTGGCCTTTATTGCCCAGACTCTACAGGGCAAAGGAGGAGAACTAAACCTAGACAACTGCAGGTACTAAGAGCTTTACCTGCCTTGACTTATTTAACCCCAAGAACTGTCAAGCAGATGAGGTAACCGAGGTTTAAAGACAGTGGGCCATGAGCCCAAGTTCTCATAACTAGCACACAGCTGAGAGGATGGGCACTCACCTGGATCCTGGCCTCCCTGGAGCCCCGTTTGTGCCGATTTTCTGTCTTACGTGAATATTAGTGTCGGGAAGAGAGTGAGATTTTCTTCAGGTCTCTGAGATGGTCTTAGACCTCAGTCCTCCTAAGACATGTGTAGAGGGAAGGGCACAGAGAAAGCCAATAGGATTTGGAGTCAGATGGGGTTTTTCCCTCTCTCTTTCAGATTTATGTTATGTAAATAGAGTGGGGCAGGGGTGGGCAATACTGGCCCTTTAGGGGAATCCACCTGTTCACATTCAAATCCCATCCAAATGAAGACAGCTCTTGCAACCCGAGGGCTCTCTGCAAAGTGTGCGTAAGTTTACTGCATGATCCCCTGTCTGGCCTGTGACACCTCCTGAAGCTCCTGCTCTCCACTCTCCAGCCCTGACCCAGTCCAGGTGCCACCTTCCAGCTGCAGCAGTGACCCTCACTCGAACACGTGGGTTCTTCAGCCAGAGGCCCCCACACCCCCTAGCCAAGGGGAGGCGTCTGGGACAAGTGAACCAAGAACGCTTCCAAAGGGCCATTCTTCCTTGTGGCCTGAAATGCTTTTGCTGCAACCTCCTGTATTCTTTTCTTTATGACTTACAAAGCTTGTAATCTCAAGCTACACAATGCAATTTTGAGCAATGGTGGGCTTGCCCTAGCCTCAGGTCTCATAAATGTCCTGCTGTGAGCTTGGAACTCACACACATATGCAGTGGCTGTCTGTGAGCCTGTTTCAGGGCCCAGGGAAATGGGGCTGACCACCAGACCTTTGCACACTCTTCTCCAGGGTCTCTGGACACTTCTTCCCCTCATTTCCCCAGTCAACCTTCCAGACTCAGCCAGAGATCCCGTCCTCTCCAAGCTTCCCATGAGCTCTCACACTGGACAGGGACCCTCCCATGATCTCCCCTCCCCCCACTTGACCAGGACCCTCCCATGACTCCCCATTGGACGGAGGGGAGGGACAGGGACCCTCCCATGACCCCCCACACTGGACCAGGACCCTCCATAACCCCCCTGGACTGAGCCTCCCGTGGATTCTCCTGTCATAACCACCCCCCCCCAAAAAAAGCATTGCCTTTGTCTGATTTCTTTTTCCATTACGGGACTATGAGCTCCCTGAGGGCAGGTCTGCATCTTATTCTTCTAGATATCCTTAGTGCCTCACACCTACTAGGTGCTCAATAAATTTGGTTGAAGAAATGAATCAATGATGGGGTTTCCAGCCTCAGGTGAATGGGCACCTCCATGAAGCCTTCCCTGATGCTTCCCTCCCTGGTGAGGGGGAAAAAAATCAGTGAATGACTTTTATTTTCAAAGTTCCTGCAGCAGAGGGACATGGGTTCTGACCACAGCACTGATACTCATTTAGCTGTGAAACTTTGGGCAAGTCATTTTATTTCCATGAGCCTTAGTTTTCTCATCTAAATAATCCGATAAATCTCAACAATCCTTCAATAATCTGATGAGCAAGTCTTTGGCATGTAGGACAGCAACTAGCATCTGACATACAGTCAGCGCTTAATGCAAGCATCTCCATGTATGTAGCCCACTCTGTTGCCATTGACTGGTCATACGTTTTCCGTTAGAGCGGAGCTTCCAATGGCTTCTATCCCCACCCGAGACCTGGCTAGAGTTTGCTGATGGAATTTAGTGACTTTTCTGTTACCAGAGTTGTGTTTGGTATTTCATATTCACTGAGCCCCTAAGGCAAAGCCCATCTTTTGATACCCACTGGGGTCAGCAGAGAGAATGACAGATGAAGACAGATCCCAGACTTCCAAAAGGGTCCCCATGTGGGAAGGGGACTCAGATGAGTTATCAGGGACAAAAGACATGGGACAGTCAACTACAGGATTCCAAAGGAAATACAGGAGCTAGAATATGGGAGGAACTCTTCCCCAGCCTGGGGGGTGGAAGGCAGGCATAGAAGTGGGAGGGGCTTCTCCAGGGCCTGAGTCTGGGAGTGAGCAGGCAGGGAGAGCTGAGGCTGGGAAAGAGGAGTCCTCAGGCAGGGGCAGGCCCCGACTCCTACAAGAGCTAGCTCTTGACCTGCTGCTCTTTCTCCTCTCCATGGTGGAGAGCCGGCCTCATGGATTTCTGGCCCTCCAAGAGCCATCTTCTTTGTGCTTGATGAATATTGCCAAGTGTCTGCCACTGGGCTCCATCTAGGAGGTCTGCCCTGGGCTGACTCCTCAAATGACATCTCTCCATTGGGTTGACTATTGTCTCCATATTCGTGCGCTGAGATCATGGTACTGATTCCCTCATTCATTCATTCATGTAATATTTATTGAGCATTAAGTGCCAGACCAAGTACTAGACTGAGGACATGGGCTAAGAGCCCTGAACCCTGCCCCAATGAGTTCTGTGACACATAGAGTGCTACAAGGCCATCACAAGTATTATACTAGAGCAGATGCATAATCATCACAGAGATGGGCCTACAGCATAACAGACAAGAAATCAAGAAAGGTTTCATGGAGCAGGAGGTCTGTGAGTTGGGCTGCAAAGGTTTAGTAAGAGTTCACAGTGCAGGAGAAGTGGGAGGAAAGGTATTCTAGGCTGAGGAAATAGCTTTTGCAAATGCACAGATACTAAAAAGAACCAAGCAAACTGGGGAATGATGAGGTTGTTGGTGTGGCTCAGGCATTTGTCTAGGAGGAAGGAGGTTAAGTTAGGACAGGGCCAAATTTATAAGGAGCTTAAATGCCATATTGGAGGCTCCAGCCTGAGCTCAAGGTCAGTGGACAGCCAACTGGGTTCCATAGACAGGCCCCAAGGCCTACTTCATTAAGTCAATAAATATTTAACTGAACAGCTACTATATGCCAGGCACAAGGAGGAGGCTGAACAGGAAGGGCTCCGGGCCACTTGCCTGTAAAGTACACCTTAATGTTTTACATCTCGGGCTTCTGTATATGAATTTACTGTAGGAAAAAAAGAGGTATATTGGCTAAAAAGAAACAAAAACAAGCAAAAGTCTGCAGGCTATTGCTTCACTGGGGAGCCATTGCACGTTTTATTTTTGCTTGGAGCGGAGTAGTGTTGTTTGTTTATTTTGTTTCTAGCAGAGGACAGATGTGTTTAGATCTATTTTCAAAAGATAAAGACAATTATGAAGCTTCCCAGCCCTTCCCTGCAGCCACAGTACAGGAATCGGAAGCTGGCTGAAGCAGGGGCTGTTTCTCTGGGTCCTGAGCTCAGCACTGGTTCTCTCTGCCCTGCTGGGTGCTCCCAAGGGAAGCCAACATGTGGCTTCTCTGTTTGGTTCCAGGAGCCAAAAGGAAATGTCAGTTCCTCCGGAGAAGGAACTTGACCTCCTTTGAGGCTGGGAGCATGAAGCCCATGCAATCAAAACACATCCCGTTCCTTTTTCCTTCATGGGAGAGAAAGCCAACTCTGAGGACAGCCTGGTGGAGGGGAAAGAGCTCAGCCTTTGAGGTAATCAAACCTGATTTTAAATGCTACTTCAGCCACTTACTAACAGTGTGATTTTATACAACTTACTCAACTTTTCTGAGCCTGAGTGTCTTCATCTGTAATGATAATTATTATTTACACCTACCTTACTTATCAGTTTTTAAGACATATTACAAAGCCATAGCTATGTAGAAAAAAATTTGCAAAAAACAAACAAAAAAAAGCCATAGCTAAAGGAGCATCACAGGACAAAATGAACAAATGGAACAAAATAGAAAATCCTAAAACAGATCTATGAGTATATGAGAAGTCCAATGCTGTCACCTTTATAGCTACTATCCCCACTCAGACCCCCAAGTTCAAGTGCCTGGAACATTCACTGCCTGCAGCACACTCTGCCCACAGGTGCACCGTCCAGTTCACCATGGTGAAAGTTTTAACACTCAGAAGCCGCCTTGTGCTAGGGCTCTGCCCGCCACGGTGACCACGTGACTGGGTCCTCCTTGCCAGCTGAGACGTGAGTAATAAACTCCCAAGCCCCATCTAATCACCTGCTCTCTTGGACGGCTCCCAGTACCAACTGCCACAGATAAGGTTCTTGGGAAGCAAACAGTGAGACGGAGTTCAGGACGAGGTGTTTACTAGGGATCAACACCTGGGAAGGAACTGGGTGGGGGAGGAAGTCAACTGAGAGGCGGACCTGAGGGAGCCCTGGCCGGGCCACAGGGAGACGTGGAGCAAGCGTGGCCTGGCGGAGCTGTCCCCAACCCGGCTGCAGCGGCTGAGCCTTCAGACCGCACCTCGCAGCCCCATCCCTCAGTCACCAGATGTGATGCTCTCTGCCACTGGGCAGCAAGTCCTTCCGTGAAGGGGGAGTGGGGCGGTGGTCTCCGCGTCTACACGACCTGTGAAAGCAGTGTGTAGACTGCGTGGACAATAACAACAGCCAACAACTACTGAGTTTTTCTGTGCCAGACGAGGCTAAACGCCATTCGTACTCGGAGGCGGGGACCATTATCATCCTCAGATTTGTGTCTCCACGTGAAGAAGCGAAGGCTCGTGAAGGGAGCTTAAATGACTCACAGACCATGAAATGGAGTCGGGATTCTCTCCCAGAGAATTTAAACAAATGTTTTAATAAAACTTTTTGGGAATAATTTTAGATTTTCAGGAAAATTTGGGAAGATAATGCAGAGAGTTCCTGTGTCCCTCCCGCCCAGCTTCCCCTAATGTTAATGCCTTACGTATCCAGGGTCCATTTGTCACAGCTGAGACGTTAACACTGGCACACTACCCTTAGCTGAACCACAGACTTTGTGTTTCCACTGATGTCCTTGTACTGTTCCAGAACCAAGTCCAAGACGCTACCTGGATTGCATCTAGCGTCCCAGAGATGTTGACTCTCAAGGGTAAACTTTTGACCTGCCTGCCTTACGGCCCGCTGTTCCCACAGAGGTTTTGGGGCCATCAACCATCCGGGCGCCGCTCGCTGCCCCAGGTGCGTGTGGGCCGCCCCGCAGGCGGCCTGCTGACTGACTGGGCCACTGTTCAACTGTGACTGTCTCCTCTATGCTGGCGTGTGGAAAAAACCTCCCACAGACCCAACTCAGCTCCGCGCTGGTGTTTATTTGGCCCAGCGGGCATTTCCTGGTCCTCTGCTGTGGGCATGGGGGTGGGTGCGGTATGAGGACACCCAGAACTGCCTCGGGCTCGACCCTGCTCTCCAGGACTGCTGCCCACGGCCCCCTCCTTACACGCTCACTGGTGTGCAGGTTTGTCTCAGGGCAAAGAAGAGTTAAGTAGGTGGATCTCTGTTCTCACCCCGGCGCCACCTGGCTGCCTTGCGGACCTCCTACGTGCCTGTTGTGTCTGCTCGGGTCCTGAGCCCCTGGGACAGCTGCCCGCTGAACCCCATGGAGCTGCCACAGCACACTGCTTTCATGCTATGGAATGACATGGAGATGCCGAGCTTTACTGGCAGATGTGGGAAAGACATAGGTTTGCCACTTACTACCTGCGAGACCCTTGCATCATTTCCAGTCCGATATTTTCACAGAACCAACTAAAATAGCATCTTGCTTAGTCATTAGATGGTTTCGGTCAAATCCCAGCTCTCCTATTTTCCACTTGTGTGACCTTTGGCATGTTACTTAACCGCTCTGTGCCTCAGTTTCCTCATCTGTGACATCCACTTTATAGAGCTGGAGTGAAGATGAGATTTAATAGCTGCAAAGCATTTAGCACAGTACCTGGCATGGAGAAGCTCTCAGTAATTAATAGTTATTATTACCTAATTCATATAGATGTTCAGAGAGAATCAAATGGGATTATTATTGCAAAGAGATATTGTAAATGGCAAAGCATGCTTTAAAATGTTAGTGCTAATATTTTTAACATGCATCACTTAATGAGGGGACACATTCTGAGAAATGTGTCATGAGGTGATATTGTCATTATGCAAACGTCATACAGTGTACTTACACAGACCTAGACGGTATAGCTTATTGCACACCTAGACCATATGTTAAAGCATATTGCTCCTAGGTACAAACCCGTAGAGCATGTTACTGAATACCGTAGGCAATTGTGACACAATGGTAAGTGTTTGTGTATCTAAACATACCTAAACATAGAAAAGATAATGCATCGCACTACAGCATTACAACAGCTAGGACGTCACCTGGCAACAGGAATTTTCCAGCTCTGTTATAATCTTGTGGGATCACCATTGTATAGGTGGCCTGACTTTAATTGAATCATCATTATGCGGCGCATGACTGCACTTTAGTGTAACAGGAGACACGAGTAGTCCATAGGACACCATTGTCTGTGTGGGTCTGATGACTGTGGCCAAGTATTAATACAACTGTAAAATGGGTGAGCTCATGAAGTCTACGATGCTTGATGGAAACTTTATTATGCGCTGCCTATAATTTTAGGCATGTGTACTTAGATTTTCTCATTCACTCATCACAACCAAACTGTGGGTGGCTATTCTTAACTACACTTAATGAATGTCTATAGTAAGGCTCAAATACATTCCATCTGTCAGGAAGCAGGAATCGGTCTCAATCAGTCAGCCTTCATATCCATTAAAGCCTCCTATGTTCAGACATCCCCAGGTGCTAGGGAATAAACACAATAGGTTCCTGCCCTAAATTAGTGGGAACTACAATGAACACATGAACGAATGTGCTGGTCATTTGCCTGTCTGCACCCAGATCTTTTCCTACCCTTCCCTTTTTCCTCTCGGTATCACAGAGACAGCCTCCCTTACAAAGTACCTTTCCCAGGCTCCCTTGCCAACCGGTCCTAAGTTTGTACAGTGGAAGCACTGGAAAGAAGGAAGAAGTCAGGGCATTTCTCCTCCCCATTATCATCCTTCTCCCTCTCCTTTTTCTCCTCTTCCTCCTCTCCTCTCTCTCTCTCTTTCTGTCACTTTAGGTGAAGTCTCAGGCAGGGGCTGCATCTGCATCTCTTCCACTCCCTCATGTTCCAACCTCCTTCACCAAGCCCAGTGATTCTAGCTTCCCTGGGCGGTCCCATTTCCTCACCTCCTCTTTTGTTCCTCCCGCCTTCAGGGTAGGGTGGTTTCCTGCAGTTGGAGCGCACCTTGCTCCTAATTCCCTATATTAAATTCTTCCTGTTGAATTACCTGGAGTGGGCTTTATTTTCCTGCTGGCCCCTGACTGAGACCACAAATAACTAAGCTAATCTCAGACAATGACAAGTGCTTTGAAGACCACAAAATGGGGTGGCTGGGGAGCACCATTAGCTAGGATGATCAGGGAAGAGGAGTCTTCTCTGAAAAGTGACCTCTGAGTTAAGATCCAGAAGTTGAGAAGATGGCAGCTCCATGAAGATCTGTGGAAACCAGGAAGAGCAGCTAGCAGAGAGCGGCTGAGCTGAGGATGAACTAGGCCCATTCAAGAGGCAGGAAAGAAAAGGAGGTAACTTTTGGAACTAAGTAACTGTAATACCAGAGTTACCTAATACTATAGAACAAATATCTGATATGATAGAACATTCAGGGGAACACTGCCAAGGAAGAAGGGGTGAGAGAATTCTGAAGGGCCACTACTTCTACCAGGGGGCCAGGGAAGGAGCTGCTGTGCCCAGGTGCAGCAGGAACAGGTAGAAAACTTCTTGAAGAGGAGTTTGGATGACAGAAGTGCACATGAGTCGAGGCAGAGGCTCCACGGTCAGCAGAGAAGCAGAGGCAGGACGGGACTGTGGAGGCGTGTGCTGGAAAAGGGAGGGCAGGGGTGAGTCAGCAGGAGACGGGCCTGGGAAGGCAGGTCTTCCCTGTTTTGGAAGAGCCAGGAGCACAAGCCTGACCTAGTGGGCAGGTTTCTCCCAACAGCGCCTCAGCTCCTCCCTTCTCCCGTCAGGAAGAATGGCACCCACCACCAGCTCTCTGGCCTCCAGTCTCCTTTTGTTGACAGCACAACCAAACTGAGCTGGGCAGCGGTGCTAGTGCCAGTCGGGGTCTCTTTCCAGGACATCCCTGCCCGGTGTCATGGCAGGGATGTCCATGCAGAGGGCACCCACAAATAACTGGAGCTGACGTCTCTGTGGCTGATGCCTCAAGCTCCCAAGGGCCACAGAAGTTGTAGAAAAGTGGCTCCTTCAGTTGTGGACTTTAACTACATGTGTTCCTCCCTTGAACTTAGAGGTATGTGTTTCCCAGGGCCGCTGTGACAAAGTACCACAAAGTGGGTGGCTTAAACAGTAGAAATCTATCGTCTCGAAGTCTTGGAGGCCAGACGTCTGAGATCGAGGTGTCTTCAGGGCAAGTTCCTTCAGGGCTGTGGGGGAGGGTCTGTTCCATGCCTCTCGTCTAGTTTCTGGAGGTTTCCTGGCAATGCCTGGCATTCCTTGGCTTATAGATGCATCACCCCGATCTCTGCCTTTGTCTTAACATGGATTTCACCCTGCATGGGTTTCCTTGTGTCCAAATTTTCCTTTTTTATAAGGATTCAATCAGATTAGATTAGGCCCACCCTAATGACCTCATTTTGCTCATCTGCAAAGACTCCATTTGCAAAGGAGGTCACATTCACAGGTACTAAGAATTAGGACTTCCACACCTTTTGGGGGACACAATTCAAGTCATAGCACTATGTTTGAAGTCAGTGAGGAGGAAAGGACAGTGGATTCAGTGACAGCTGCTGAACTGTGCTCAGAACTGCCCCTCACTACCCGCCAGGACCCCCCAGTCTTTGGACCGAGCATGTTTCCCCATTCTCTCTTCCCTCAGGAAGAATTTCATCTGTTCCCAGGAGGCTCCTGAGTCTCCCAGGTAAACAGATCCCAGGAGGCCCCCTCCCTCCTCCGAGTCTGAGTCCTAGATTAAGCAGGCTAAGCCCGTGCTGCAGTCCCGCCACCGAGTGCTCGGGTGAGGTTGTACCACGTCTGCCTTCTCTGCACCGCAGCCTCTCTTCACCCTCTGCCTGTGGCCACCAGGTGGATAGTTTGCCACAAACAAACTTCTCCTTGCAGAAATGGGAAACTGAGTTTCCCAAAGAGAGAGTGACTTCCTCTCCTGTGACGGCATTGGGAAAACACAACCTCACTGGTGGGGTGGTGGGGTCCTCCCCAAATTTATATGTTGAGGCCCCAACCTTCAGTGTTATGGTATTTGGAGGTGGAACATTTGGGAAGTAATTAGGTTTCGATGAGGTCATGAGGGTGAGATGCTTCCCCATGATGGGATTAGTGTCTTTATAAGAAAGAAGAGGAAGAGACAGAGCACACTAGCACTTCTCGCTCTGTCTCCCCCGACACGAGAGGACACAGCAAGAAGGTAGGCATCATCTGCAAGCCAGGAAGAGGGACCTCCCTAGGAGCTCAGCTGGCCAGCACCTTGATCTTGGACTTCCAGCTTCCAGAACCGTGAGAAATAAATGTCGGTTGTTTAACAATCCCAGGCTATGGTATTTTGTTATGGCAGCTCAAGCTAAGATAGTTATTGATCTCTGAGATGGCTTCCTTTGCACATTAGTACCTAGGCCAGGGCCTAGAACAGATAAACCGTCATTACATGTTTGTTGAATAAATACGTAATGGAACAAGTGAGAGTATCAATTTCTAGATCAGAGATTTGGGCAACGCTCTGACATCAAACTGTTGCACGTTCCTTGATATAGTTGGATATTCAAGAGTTGCTCATGGAAGAGGAAAGGAGTGTGTTTAGCAGAGACTTCCTGGGATTCTTGGCCCTAGCATGGCTGCATGGGGACCTCCTGACATCACTGGAGGAGGCTTTTCCTTCTGTCCCTGAACAGAACATGACCCTTTGCTGGCACCTGGAAAACTGTGCAAGGCAGTGCTTTTGGTGAAGGTGTGGATATTCTTGGAAGAGGCAGCATCGGCCTCAGCAGAGTAGAGGCTCACTTGGGAGAACCCCTACCTGTGGGCATCATGCAGTGACTATGGCTGACGTTGTACATGGCACATGCAAGGAACTCCTTTGGAGACTTCTAGAAGTCCTTGGGATGGAGGTGAGGGCAGACAGAGGCAGGCAGTAGAACTTGGGGTCATTGTTGTTACTGGCCTATAGCAGTAGCCAGGAGAAGTCCAGGGAAGGTGGGAAATTTCCCTAAGGGTTGGATCTACTCATTCTAAATAGCCGCAAGTCCCTGGCAGGGGGATCCAGCCCTCAGAGCAAGGGGCAGGAATTGGTCCTTGGAGGTCTACTAAAAGGTCTCAGTTCTGAACCAGGATCTTGACTACAGAGCTGAAAAGTTCAGCAGAGAAAACAAGGTCATGGGGCCAGCCCAGTAGGGGTCGTAGGGAGAGGAGAGGAAGCACTATCACCTGGAATCTACAAAGAATCCCAGAATTCCAACACCCCAGGAACTGAGTCTATTTAGGAACAGCAGAATTCTGTCTAAACCCACGCCCAAGAGCAGCTATATAAATTACAGGGCCCCGGGCAAAATGGAATTACAAGTCCCCTTGTTCAAAAATTATCACTAATTTCAAGACAGCAACAGTAGAGCACTGACTCCAGAGCAGGACCCTGCACAGCTGTCCCTGCTCCACCAGCTGGGAGACCGAGATTACCTTCCTTCCTGTTTTGGGGGGCATTGGAAGGTGTTAGGCCAGCACCCTGAGAAGATAGAACGCATACTTTGTAGTCACACAGATCTGGGTTCAAGCACCAGCTCCAGCACTTTGGGTGAACTCAGAGCCACTTGCTCTAGGTCTGTTTTCCCACCAGAATAATGCGGATAATAAAAGTCCCCACTGTACAGCACATTTATTTGCCCCCATTTCATCCAAACGCAGTTCCTGATTTTTCTTTGGGGATCCACCCTTCCCCTGCTCTTGGTGTCTGAAGCCCAGGGAAGGAGGGACACAGGACCAGAGCTCAGCCACACCAATCATCAGGTCCCGGGAGTGACACGAGCCTGTTGGGTGGCCTCAGACTTCCCACCCCTAGAACAGCCTGAGTGTAGGGCTGGAGCTGCCGCAGCTGGGAGCGTCTGTGCAGAGCTTGGGAACAGTTAGCAGGAGAATAGCTGAGCCTCGATGATGTCATTCACATCCTGAATCTAGCTGTGCCTCAAGCTAATGCTCTTCCTGGCTTTTCTCAGGCTAACAAAGTCTCATTTTTTCTAAAACAGTTGCATGAAGCATTCCTGACTCATGCACTTCCTCCCATAGCTGCCGTGAGGATGAAGTGAGAAATTCCACGTACAGTACTTAGCCCAGTGTCTGCTGCACACAAGCACCCAACAAAAGTCAGCTGTTACTAACTTAATAACAAGTTACCGTTATTCTTACTGTTGCGTCGCTGTTGTTGTTGTTGTTGGCTGTGGCTGGGTGTAGCTGGCTTGCAGTTGTGTCCTAGGCCAACTTCCAGCTGCAGAGATCAGGGCAGCCCCAGGCGGGACTCCCCTAGGGCTGGGTTTGTTTGGAAGCTGCCTCTTAGTGTGGGCTCCCGGTGGCTTCCCTCCGTGCACAGTAATGCTGTAATTGCAGCCTTCCCAGCTGTCGGCCATGGAGACAGCCCAGAAAATGAGATTGGCTCGGTAAATATTGAACCAAATTATGCAAATGAGCTCACACAAGAGAGTCAGCTGCGGAGACAGGGTCTGATTGGTGGGCCCCTGACCCAGCTTTCAGGACACCCCTCCCCTCTCTCCTGACTGCTCTGTCAGCCAAAGGCGGCCACCTGGAGACCACCAGAGAGGCTGAGCCAGCCCTGGGGCCCGGATGGGGCCTGGGGGTCACCCTTGCCTGCTACTGACTTACATCAGGGATGAGAGACTGAACGGGGGAGGGAGGGGGCTGGGATTCGGTTCCTGCTACACCCTCTTCTCACTCCAGAAGAGGCTGCCTTGGAACACAAGCCACAAACGTGGCCTCGGCTTCTTTCTGCTCACTGCGCCCGGCTGCAGGTGGAGGGCTGGTGGCCATACAGGGGCATTTGGGATGACGGGATCTTTTTTTTGCCTAAGAACAGCATTGTAGTGGCTTTCCTACAGGCAAGTCAAGGTCTTGAAAGCCTCTCTGGTGAATAGGGGCACTGGGGGGAAACGCAGGATTCCAGAAACATGGGTTAGGGAACACGGTAGGGGAGTAACACTCTGGAGCTCTTCTGTGCTGCTGGAGGAAGGTCCCTGGGGCCTTCTGGGGGACAAGATGCATCTGAGCACGTCTGGCGGTGAGTGGGCACGTCTGCGGAAGCTCGTCTAACGGCAGGGGATTTGGCAGAAGGAGCAGGGCAGCTGCGCACAGAGCCTGGGGCCGGGGAGCCGGAAATGGGATGGATGGGGACGGGTAGGGGGACGGGACAGATCCCATTCCTTCCCCGAGACTTCCCCCTGAGGGGATAGGACTGCAGGCAGGAGCTGCAGATCCTGCACAGGGAGACAAGCCGCACTCCCTGAGCCCAGACGCCCGAGTGAAACATGAAGAACCTTCCCTCGGCTCCTTCACGGACAGTGGAGGGGTTGGAAGTGATGAGGCCGGCAGGGCAGAGCGCCGCTTTGGAGACTCAAGCATCGGATGCCCCGTGCGTCCTGCAAGGTGGCCCCTTGGGATGGGTGTGGGTGCTCTCACGGACACCGCAGCAGTGACAAAGCATGGCTGTGGCTACGTGGGCATGGCAGACCACCAAAGGAGCTGGAGCAGAGGAGGTGAGGAAAGGATCTGCGAGGCCTCATGAGTCAGCCCCAGGGCATCTGTCCAGAAAAAAACAGCGAGACGCGGGCGCCGGTGGCAAGGGCCCAGGGCCCAAG
Organism: Lepilemur ruficaudatus; assembly: GCA_963574885.1. Taxonomy (NCBI): domain Eukaryota; kingdom Metazoa; phylum Chordata; class Mammalia; order Primates; family Lepilemuridae; genus Lepilemur; species Lepilemur ruficaudatus. Next base: position 21,305 of record CAUYRT010033283.1, on the reverse strand, counting down.
GCAGCAAGTGAGGGCATTATACTAGTTTCTCAGTTCTGCTGCAACAACTGACAACAAACTTAGTGGCTTAAGCCCAGGCAAATTTATTATCTTACGGTGCTGCAGGTCAGAAGTCCCAGTGACTCTCCCTGGGCTAAAATCAAGATGCCCAGGGCTGTGTTCCCTTGTGGAGACATTAGATGACGATCTGTTTCATTGCTTTCTCCAGTTGCAGAGGCCACCCGCATTCCTTGGCTTGTGGCTGCATCACTCAGTCCTCTGTTTCCATCGTGGCATCTCCTTCTTCAACTCATATTCCTCTCCTTCTTATAAGACCCCTTGTGATGGATTACACTAGACCCATCTGGAAAATCCAGGATAGCATCCTCATTTTAAGGTCAGCTGATTAGCAACCTTCAATCCATCTGCTACCTTAATTCCCCTTTGCCATGGAATGTAACATATTCACAGGTTCTAGGGATTAGGACATGGACATCTCTGGGGGACCATTATTCTGCCTATTATAGGCATAGACTGGAAAACATGAGTTAATACTGTTCGGTGTAACCCCAAGACTACCCACAGGTTGGCAAGGCTGGGAGAAACTAGATTATGCTTAGAAATTTTTTTTTTTTTTTTTTTTTGAGACAGAGTCTCACTGTGATGCCTGGGCTAGAGTGCTGTGGCATCAGCCTAGCTCACAGTAACCTCAAACTCTTGGGCTCAAGCAATCCTTCTGTCTCAGCCTCCCGAGTAGCTGGGACTACAGGTATGCGCCACCATGCCCGGATAATTTTTCCTATATGTTTTTAGTTGGCCAATTAATTTCTTGCTATTTTTAGTAGAGACGGGGTCTCACTCTTGCTCAGGCTGGTTTCGAACTCCTGACCTTGAGCAATCCGCCCACCTCGGCCTCCCAGAGTGCTAGGATGACAGTCGTGAGCCACCGCGCCCGGCCAGAAATATTTTTATGGTCATAAAAATAAGACAATAAAGATGATATATTAAACTAAGCGAGTACTGCTGACTGCTGTATGAATAAAATCAGAAAGTATGGGTGCCACGTTATTTTCTATGTACCATCTCTTGTTCAGTATAAACTGTAGCAAATTTTTCTCCTTATGTTTTTGGTAAGAAACTTAGAAGTTTGTTTTGCACACAGACTAAGAAAAGAGGCAGCTTTTTGTTTGTTTTCTTGTCTTTTCTTATTTTAGTCCGATCCTTTATCCCAATAATCAAAACTCTTCTGGTTTTAAAACAATTAAATGTTCCTAAATGTTTCTACCTCCAAATGCCTAAGAGATTATCTTTGTTTAAAATTATCCTGGCAACGGGAGGGGCAAATCTAGGGAAACCAGAATTAACCATAAGGAAAACGTGCAATTGGAAAGAGAAACAGATGAGTTCATCCAACAACAGAAATCCTGTTCTTGCTGCCAATCAGTTGTAAGGTAGCTGGAGGTGCCGAGGAGACTCTGTTTCTTTCCATCCTACCTAAGGTAGCCTCAGACTTAGGGGCCTGGTTTGATCGTCATTAGGGAGCCCCCCCCGCCAGGCCACAAGCCAAATTCTGTTACCCATTTAACCATCTTTCTGGAAGGGTCTAGTCCCTCCTTATCTCTCTAAGCTTATCTCTCCCCACGCCTCCTCAGGCCACCTGCTAGGTCCAACCACATGGAAAACCCTGGGTACTGTCACACCTGCAGTTCTTTGCTCCTGCTGGTCTTGGCCTCTTGCACCTTGTTTGTCTGAGCGGCTCACCTGTCAACTGTTCCGTGCAAAGTTCTGCCCAAACTCAAAGATCGGGGAGTCCAAGCCTTTGTCCACCAGGAGCAAAAGAGGAGAACTGGATCTAATAAGTACGTTGTATTTTTTTTTTTTTCTGAGACAGAGTCTCACTCTGTTGCCCGGGGTTGGGGTGCTGTGGCGTCAGCCTAGCTCACAGCAACCTCAAACTCCTGGGCTCAAGCAATCGTCTTGCCTCAGCCTCCTGAGTAGCTGGGACTACAGGCATGCGCCACCATGCCCGGATAATTTTTTCTACATATTTTTAGTTGGCCAATTAATTTCTTCTATTTTTTAGTAGAGATGGGGTCTTGCTCTTGCTCAGGCTGGTTTCAAACTCCTGACCTTGAGTGATCCTCCCGCCTTGGCCTCTCAGAGTGCTAGGATTACAGGCGTGAGCCACCTCGCCCGGCCATAAGTACGTTTTTTAAAAGTACAAGGCAAGATGGCTTTAAAAATCCTAACAGACAGCTTTTACTGCTCACTTCCACCTAGTCTTTGCTGAGTGTGCTGTGTTCATTGTCTCATTTTTCTCACTGCACGCCTTATGAGTCAAACCTCATCATCACCTCCACTCTTCAGCTGGCCAGACTTTAGAGAGATTAGAACATGCCCCAAATTATGGAGCTGGAAAGTGCCAAAAGCAGGTCTTGATGCCAGGCTGCTGATCTCCAAGTCCATGACCTTGACCTCTGTAATCCTACCTGTTCACAAGAGGCAGAAGCAAAGGACTCGGGCATTCCATAGAGGTGGCATGGTCCGACAGACCAAGCACGTGCAAACCCTTGGCTTGGTCCCAGGGGGCTACTTGCATGTTGTGGGGCCTGGGGCAGGTCACTTGGCCTCTCTGAGCCTCCGTTTCTCGTGCCTGTCTCATGAGCTTATTTAAGGACCAGGTGGGCTGAAAGCCACGAAAGCCCACGTGATCTTTCTCAATTGAGCATTGGGAGATTCCCATCAAGGGACATTGAGAAAGGCTTCCTGGCAGGGTAGCAAAAGAGATGCAGAAACAGCCTCTGTCCTGTAGGCCCTGGAGGCAGACACTGGGCAGACAGAGAAAAGGCACGACAAGCAGTCCGGCTGCACAAGCACCAGAAGTGCTCCCAGATGCTCCCAAGAAGGCAGGCAGGGAGGGGAGAGGACGGTGGGACAGGCCTTGGCTTTGTCACATCCCACCGAGGGAATCAGGAGTGCTTCATGGTAAGATTTAAAAAAAAAAGAACCCGGGGAGAACAATCCAGCTTTTGAACTGATGACTCCACGGGAAAGGTGAGCGCTTGCTCTAGTGTGGGATCTGTGATCGGCTCCCTTTCACTGAGCTGCATGGTGAGCTCACCCCGCAGACAGAAAGCCTGGCAGGGTGGGCCTGCGGCCTGGCAGATTGGGGGGCCCAGTCCAGGCTGTGCCTAATCTCTTCACCTTTCCCAGTTCCAGCTTCCTCATTTGCAACACAGGCATGATATCTCTTCTCCTACTATTAACACTTTACAGTGGTAGAAGGAGTAAATGGAATAAAGAAAATAAAAATTGTTTATAATTCACAAAGTGCCTCCCCAAGACACCAGTAATGGTGGTCTTCTATGGGGCTGGGGAACAGGGTGGCTGGGAGACAGAAATGGGAGGGAGACTTGTCACTGTGTACTCTTTTACTCGTTGGGCTATTTTGAACCATGAGAATAAAGTGTTCATTGAAAAAATTAAACCTAGAAAAATAACCCATAAAGTCAATAATAAGGTCAAAACCAATAACGCAAATAAGTCATTATCATCATCATCAACATTATCATATATAAAAGGTTCTTTCTGCGTAATCGTGCCAGGTAGTGGGCCAGGCGCGGTGGCTCACGCCTGTAATCCTAGTACTCTGGGAGGCCGAGGCGGGAGGATTGCTCAAGGTCAGGAGTTCGAAACCAGCCTGAGCAAGAGTGAGACCCCATGTCTACTAAAAATAGAAAGAAATTAATTGGCCAACTAAAAATATATAGAAAAAATTAGCCGGTCATGGTGGCGCATGCCTGTAGTCCCAGCTATTCGGGAGGCTGAGTCAGAAGAATCGCTTGAGCCCAGGAGTCTGAGGCTGCTGTGAGCTAGGCTGATGCCACGGCACTCTAGCCTGAGCAACAGAGTGAGACTCTGTCTCAAAAAAAAAAAAATCATGCCAGGTAGTAAGGAAATTAGGTCCTGGTCTCAAAGTTCCTGCTCTCCCACTGCACCATGCTGTCTTCATGGTGCAAATTCAGAGCTCTTCCGTGTCTGCAAGGATCAGAGGGCTGGGAGGAAGCAGGCTGGAGAGCTTCCAACTTAACACAGCCCACCGTAGAAAATTAAACAGCTATTTAAGAAGAACTGGAGCCCTTCTAGGTGACCTGGAGTAATTTCCGGGAGTCATTGCTGATGGAGAAAAGCAAGATGGAAGGACACTGGTGATACTGTTTTATACAACAAAGACGTATAGCAGACAGCCACAGACAGCAAGCCGTACAGGTTTGTGTGGGTATGGGAAAAGGAAGAATGCATTCAGATTGTGAACAAAGATTGTAGAGGGATGGGAGTGGACGGTGTCGATGATCTTAATCTTTGGTCCCTTCTCACTTATGAAAATGTCCATCTACTGTGTCTGTGTGCACGGCTGCATATGGACGTGCAGAAACAGCTAATAACCAATGTCTGTGGCAGTTTTCTCAGGGTGGTGAGATTCTAAGTGACATATTTTGTCCAGAATTTATATGAATAGTACTAAATGTGAGAAATCAGCATGTATTATTTATGTAATCAGAAAAATCAATTCTAAATGTGAAAGATAACAAAAATAAACTGAATAACTGACATGTGCCACTTTAAAGCTGGAGTTGCAAATGAGGTAGGATTTCTTTTACAATTCAAATGGCGAGAGTCTAAGACCTGACAAAGAGGAAGGCTTTTTTCCCCTCCCTGGTCTCCCTACTGTGGTAAATCCAAAAATCCCAGAGGTATGGTTTTGACCCCAGAGGTGGTCCTGGGGTGTGTGGGGTCACCCTGCGGGAGAGCAGGGCCACCTGTGCTGCCTCTATCTGGTTGACTCTGGGATTGCTAGCTGCAGACAGTGGCCACCATGCCAGGGCCACCTACAGCCTGCTTGCCATTGCTGTCCCCCTCTCTGTGCCTGGGCCACCTCCAAGTTCTCAGTAAAACTGGAGCCCACTGCCAATTGTCACCACCAACGCTCACCCGCTAGGCTATTCCTTAGGACAGGAAGCCATTCTCCCTTCAGTGCCACCTGGGGAGGGATCCACTGCACAAACCAGCTCCCTGTGGTTTCCCTACAGTAGGGTATAGTGCTTTAGTGGCAGGACTCTTTTAGTCTACACACACACAGACACACACACACGCACACCCACACACACACGGCTACTTTCCACCAGCCAACCCTGTGGTCCCAGAAGGGCTGGGTCCAGGGCACAGTGATCCTAGAGCCAGTCCAATCCTACCACCTGGACCGGGTCTCAGTGCAGGGTGTCAGTCCTAGTGTCCTCGTCACTCAGCTTGAATCCACCTTCAGACCTGCACCCCCAGAGGTCGGGGGCTCCACTGGATCTGGCACAGCAATGTGGGGAGGGGAGGTTGGAGGCATTGTCAGGGAGGGTGCCAAGGGTCCCTCTCCTGACACAAAGGGGAGGGGACTCCACTCTACTCCTGGAGAGAATGTCCTTTCTCCTCCTCTTTGCTTGTCCCCACAGAAGGTTGTCACTCAGGCAAGAACGCAGTTGCGGGGTCCCAGTTGGTTCCTTTCATTGTTTCAGATTGCACCAGGACCCACATGCTCCTTCAAGCTCCCTGCATAAGAGGCCAGAGTGGGCTAGGGTTAGGGTTAGGGTTGCAATTTACGTCATGGTGAGGGTTAGTGTTCACCTTGGCGGGAGCAGGGAAGGAGTTGCAGGTCCAAATCGCAGTCTCCAGTCCAGCTTCACAGTGAAAACCTGGTGTTTTGTGGATTCTGTGTCTATTTCTCAAGTGCCTCAAATCTCAAAAAGCAAAACTGTGTGATTAATTAGCCAGAAGTCTCCCGTACCAGCCATCATCAGCCCTCCACACCTCCACCTTGAGAACTGACCTCCTGGTCCCGCCACACCTTCCCACCAGGTTCCCCAGAGGAAGTCCCTGCCTGGCCTGCCACCAAGGGCCACCTCATTTCTGCTCCAGGATGACCGGTGGTTGAGTGGCTTCTGTTTTGTCACTGTGCTCCATAGATAATAAGGAAAATAAAGTAGTCTGACAGCTGACATTTCCCAAGGTCTTTGGTGTTTAGTCACATTCCTGTTGAATAATGACCAAAATGATTTTTGGTCAGCTGGTTGTGCTCATGTCTGCAGAAAGGGAACACTTTACTTATGCTACCTGATCTATCTTCATAGCAGCCTATGGAGTCGACATCATTATTCCTCATTAAAAGCGAGAAAAAGGAGCCTCTGAGAGGTGACGTACTTGGGTGAGTGGCCATGTCTTGGCCTGAATCTTTCTGATGCCAGAGTTTATGCTCCTTGAACCCCTTAGATGTTGCTAAGGAGGGAGACTGGACTAGCTGGTTTGAGGCTGACGTGCTCTGAGAGTTGGTTTGTAGGCAAAACGCCAGCAGTCTGTGGATGCAAATGGTGTCATGATGGGATGACCATTGTGACATTAGAAATATGGATATATTTGACCTCTGTCCCTGGTTTCTGGCACAGAGCTTCTATAAATCTTGTAATTTCCTGAGTGATAGGGGTGCTAAGAGCAACTTCTGTTCCAGTATGTGATCTTTGACCCTGGCTCCTGACACAGGGTTTCTAACGCCGTTGGGATTTCCTGGGCGATAGAAGCATCTTTTGTTCTAATGAGGTGAGCCTTGGTGGACACCTGGACAATGTCAGGATCAGGGCTGGTCACCAGAAAGACCAAACCATGATTAGAAGCCTGGCACTCTCAGCCTCGCTCTCCACCCTCCAGAGGGAGGAGAGGAGCTAGAGATGGAGCTAATAATCGATCATAACTATTGATACATGATGAAACTTCCATAAAAATTCCGAAATGATGGGGTTCAGAGAGCTTCTGGGTTGGTGAACATATCCACATGCCAGACGAGTGGCACAACCAAACTCCATGGGGAATGGGGACAGTAGCTCCTGTGCTTGGACCCTTCTGGTTCTTGCCTTATGCACGTCTTCTGGCTGTTCCTTTGTCCTTTATCATATCCTTTACGATAAACTGGTAAAAAAAATGGCAATTGGGAAACCTATGGATACTTGTTACTGCCTAAAGTCAGTCTTGGCTTCACATACGTTTCTGAATTTTGAATTTTGTTTGGTTGCACAGAAATGAGAAAATCTACATGTGTTTAAAGAAGTAGTTGCATGTGACTGGGTTTTGCACGCACTTGCCGTGCAGTGCCTGACACGCCTCGCTTAAGGGGAGATGCCAGGAGAAGCTTTACTTTGAGGTGACCCTGGCAGCATGAAGCCACCTCATGCTGGTCTGCAATGGGTCACGATCTGGTATAGAATATATTCAAGCCCTTTTTGTTACAGTTTCTAAAAGTTAAAACTTAATTTTAAAAAAAGAAATTCCAGCTGGACATGGTGGCTCACACCTGTAATCCCAGCAGTTTTGGAGGCCAAGGTGGGAGATTGCTTGAGCCCAGGAGTTTGAGGCTGCAGTGAACTATGATTGTGCCACCGCACCCCAGTCTAGGCTACAGAGTGAAACCTTGTCTCAGAAAAAAAAATCATATTAAACATTTACGGAATAGCCAGGACTACAAGTGCACAGCACCATGCCCAGCTAATTTTTCTATTTTTTGGAGAGATGGGGTCTTGCTCTTGATTAGACTGGCCTCAAACTCCTGACCTCAAGCGTTCCTCCCACCTTAGCCTCCCAAAGTGCCAGGTTTACAGGTGTGTGCCACCATGCCTGGCCAATGTTTATGGAATCACTGGACTCCTTCTAGAAACTTAAAACATACTAAAGAGGAGGCAATAGACTAGGCGTGGTGGTTCACACCTGTAATCCTAGCACTGTGATTGCTTGAGGCCAGGAGTTCAAGACTAGCCTGAACAACATAGCAAGTCCCTATTTCTACAAAAAATTTTAAAAATTAGCCAGGTATGGTGGTGTGCCCCTGTAGCCTTAGCACTTGGGAAGCTGAGGCAAGAGGATCACTTGAGCCCAGAAGTTTGAGGTTACAGTGAGCTCTGATTGCACCATTGGACTTCAGCCTGGACCCTATCTCTTAAAAAGAAAAAGAGGGAATAATTAACTATGTCAAATGCTGCTGATAGGTTAAGTAACAGGAGGACTAAGAACTTAAGAACTGACTGGAATTTTCCAACATGGAGGTCGCTAATGATAATGTTTTTGGGGATGGGGCCAGTGGTGCAATGGGTAACATATCAGACTATGGATCAGAAGAATTTTTTTTCTTGTTGTTTTTTTTTGAGACAGAGTCTCGCTCTGTTGCCTGGGCTAGAGTGCCATGGTGTTAGCCTAGCTCACAGCAACCTCAAACTCCTGGGCTCAAATGATCCTCCTGCCTCAGCCTCCCAAGTAGCTGGGACTACAGGCATGCGCCACCATGCCCAGCTAATTATATATATATATATATTTTTTTTTTTGGTTGTCCAGATAATTTCTTTCTATTTTTAGTAGAGATGGAGTCTCGCTCTTGCTCAGGCTGGTCTTGAACTCCTAAACTCAAACAATCTGCCCGCCTCAGCCTCCCAGAGTGCTAGGATTATAGGTGTGAGCCACCATGCCCAACCCAGAAGAATGTTTTTGATGGGGCAACTGTAGAGAAAGTCTAACTAGAGTTGGTTTAAGAGAAAACTGTAAGAGAAAGTTGGAGACAGCACCTATAGATGAATCTTTCAAGGAGTTTTGCCTACAACAGGGAGCAAGGAGGAAGAGGGACAGGAGGAATTTTATTTTCAAAGATGGGAAGAATAGCAGCATGTTTGTTTGCTGATGGGAATGATTCAGTAGAGAACAGAGAACTGATCACGTAGGTAAGAGGGGGAACTACTAGCACAATGTTCTTGAAGGCAAGGCAGGAGGTGACGTCTTGCGTGAAGGGAGAGACCACAGCCAGACATTCCCGCCTCTGATCCTCAGAGTTGTAAGGTTGGGATTGCTTTGATTTATTTAATATCATAGAGCCAGATGGCATCTGAGTGCTGGGGCCATGTGTCTAACTATTTTCTTGAAATCTTCAGAAAGATGGGTTCTGGGCACTTGGGAGGCAGTTTGAAGAGGTGAGAGACAGAGCGGGATTTTCCTTAGCACTCGTACTCACGGTCCTTGGTTCCTAAGGCAGCTCTGTGCTGGGCTTGAAATCTTCAGAAAGATGGGCTCTGGGCACTTGGGAGACAGTTTGAAGAGGTGAGAGACAGAGCGGGATTTTCCTTAGCACTCGTACTCACGGTCCTTGGTTCCTAAGGCAGCTCTGTGCTGGGCTTGCCGAGCTCTTGGCTAGCGCACACAGCGGGACTCTGTTTGACTGCCAGTCAGCGCAGAATGGGGACCCCAAGTTCCGCACTACCTCTCGGTACTGATGCTCACTCTGCTGTCATCGTCGCTGAGGCGGGACTGCAGGGAAAGGTTCGTATTTAAGTATAACCACAAAAAAGACTAAGATTCCAAGAAGGTAGGAAGAGAAGCTTGAGAGGAAGGTGTGGAAGCCCAAGGAAGTGAGTTCCATGAAGATTGGAGTGATTAACACGAGACTCCCACAGAGGGGGAAAGTAAGATAAGGGCTGAGAAGCACCCACTGGGCTTGACACAAAGAGGCTTTGTGAGAGCCGTTCGGCGGGGAGGTCAAGAGGAAGCCAGATTGCTGTGGGCCGAGGACGAGTGGGAGGCGAGGACATGGAGACACAGTGTGAGGAGTGTTTGTTCAACTCATCTGGCTGCGAAGCAGGGGACAGAGATGCAGTGACGAGGCAGGATGAAGGGAGAGCTGCTGCAGGATGGGAGACATTTGGGTGTTTACATGCAAAGAGGAGAGAACCAGGGGAGGAAGCACTGGAGTAAAAGGCAGACAAAGAGGAAAATCAACGGAACGGAGTTTTGAAGGAGGTGGAAAAGACTCAGAGCTCCAGTAGAGGGAAAGAAAGAAGTGGAAAGCACAGAGCTATTTAGAGGCAGAGAGGAGACAGGCGTTCACGTGGTCCAGTAGGAGACAAGATAGGATGGGGACTCTGGGAGGTGTGTGGGGTGTGAGGGAGGCCAGGTGTCTTTGACAAGCTGGGGCAGGAGAGATGCAAAGCCCGGATAAAAAGACTGTGGAGCAACATCGTGGGCCCACTGATGCTTCAACATGGCTTCAGGGCCTGGTGGTGTTCCCTGCTCCTCCAGAGAGGAGCAAGTACGTGTGGTGGAGGGACAGAGGGTGGTAACATGGGATCCTCAGATTAATCAAAACCATAAGCAACCACTATGGACAACAGTATGGAGGTTCCTCAAGAAACTAAAAATATGACCCAGCAATTCCACTTCTGGGTATTTACCTGAAAGATCTGAAATCAGTGTGTTGAAGAGGTATCTGCACTCCCATGTTTATGACAGCACGATTAACAACAGCTAAGACATGGAATTAACCTAAGTACCCATCAAGAGATGAATGGGTAAGGAAAATATAGTACATACAGACCGCGGAATACTATCCAGCCTTTACAAAAGGAAGAAATTCTTTGCTGTGCTAGCAAGTATTGTTCATTCTATCTCTGTAACTGTATTTTCGCATTTGTGACAACATGAATGGAATTGGAAAACATTATGCCAAGTGAAATAAGCCAAACACAGGAAGGCAAATACACGTTCTCACTTATATGTGGACTCTAAGACAATTGAACTCACGGAAGCAGAGAGTAGAAGGTGGTTACCAGCGGTGGGGCAGAGGGAGGTTGGAGATGTTAGTCAGAGGGAGGAAAGCCTTGGTTAGGTAGGAGAGGTAAGTCTGATCTTTCCTCTTTTTTTTCTATTTGTTTGAGATCAATTACACATCATGGTGCATATAGTTAATAATTGAGTACTATACATTTAAATTTCACTAAGAGAGTAAATTTCAAGTGCTCATATCAAAAAAGGTTAAATATTTGAGAAGTTGAATGTTAATTAGCTTGATTTAACCATTCCTCATTGCATTCAAAAATCATAACACCACTTTGTACCCCATAAATACATACATCTATAATTTGTCAATAAAAAATTTTAAAAATAAATTTTAAAAAACGATAAATAAGGAACCTGTGAAGTATTACGAATGTATTTCTAACCCACCCAGAGAGAGCCCCTAAGAAGCAGGCTCACGGTCCTTGCTCTCAGACCTGTTGACACGTTTTGGGATGACAGAGTTCAAATTCCGCCCCCCCCCACACCCCGTCAAAGAAAAAATGAGAGAATCAGAAAGGAACTGTTTAGAATACTTCCAGATGGCTGAATCAGAAAAAAAAAAAAATTGGGCTAATGTGTGGCTCTTTATAAATAGGCCAACAAGGTTTTTGAGCATAATAATGCCACAGCTATTGCATTGAAGGAAGAATCAATATTTTTTTAATTGAAGAAATATATATTCAACCTATGAGACTAGACCATTATCTTCGAAAGAAAGTTAATGTTTGCAGTGGTGAGGGGTGTTGCCCCCGGGTGATGCAGAAGGACAGAGTGAAAGCTTCTCTGTTGGAGAGACTGAACAGCAAATGCAGCACCCCACACCTCCCGGACCCCTTCTCACACCAATTCATAACATGATGCAGACGACAGGCAGAGGAGCATTTCCAGCAACAATGGGTGCCAGAGTTTGGCAGGTGCAAGAACAAGTGGGGACCCCACGTGAGGAGCATGAAATGTCCCAGGAAGGGAAGGTGGGGACCCTGAATCGAGGGGGTGACTTAAAGAGAGTGTGTGGGATGAATCAGATGAGAGATTGAGGAGGTTGAGGAGACATTGAGGAGGTGGGGAGTGAGTGTGTGTGTGGATGGCAGTCACACATGGCCTAGTGCTTAGAAGTCCCCTACACTTGCCTTAATCCTCTGATGTCACTGTCTTAAAATGTTTAATAATTACTTTTTGAACAAGGGACCTTACCTTTCCATTTTGCACTAGGACCTGAAAATGAAATAGCTGATACTGTGGGAAGGCTTTTAAGAATCCAAATGAATTGGTTCAAGTTGCCACTATTGCTTTGGGGTGATGTCTGATATTTTAGTGACAAAGCCAATTATACACCAGCAGGCAGAAAGCCCCACAAAACAGCCAACATCTCCCCCAAGATGAGAGACCCTCAGTCTTGCTCTTACTCAGGCTGGTCTCAAATGCCTGAGCTCAAGCAATGCTCCCTCCTCGGCCTCCCAGAGTGCTAGGATTAGAGATGTGACCCACCACGCCCGGCCTGCTATATGTTTTATGATTGCAGTTTTGTGCAAGCTTTATCTACTTATGGAAAAAGATTTGAAAAAAATATGCTAGATGAAGAGAATTTCTTTGTTAGGCTGATGGGATTATGTGTAGCTTTTTAATGTTTTTATATCATTCTGTAATAAACAAGAAAAGTAGAAAATAAAAAAAAAGAAACTCTAATTATGCCCAGAAGATGTGAAGGAGATTCACAAGCACCCCTAGACCAGTGCTGTACCTCTAAGGGGCAAGCACCGTGCTGTCTTCTCTCCAAAGGCTGCCTAGTGGCTTTGTCTCCCTGGATTACAAATGCCAGTGCTTTGTCTCCTTGGTCATTCATTCATCCATTTGTTTAACGGGTGTTTATGGGGAGTCTCCTATGTGCTAGACACCATTCTAGGCATTGGATATAAAATGGTGAACAAGACAGTGAAAGTCTTGGATCCTGATTTATAATGAGGAACTTAGACAATAAACCAAAAAAATGCAAACAAGAAATGATCAGATAGTAATAAGTGCTATTCAGAGAACTGAATATGGGCTATGATAATGGCTTACTATATGGCTACTCAGACTGGTGGTCAAGGAAGGCTCCTCTGAGGAGTTAGCACTTCAGCTGATGAGGAGAAGGCACTGGCCTAGGAAGATTAGAGGAAGAACATTCTGGAGAGTAAACAGCATACTCAAGAGCTCAGGGGCAGAGACTTGCTCAGTGGGGGTGAGGCTTAAAGAAGAGCTACCTGTGTGGCTGGGCGCGGTGGCTTACACCTGTAATCCTAGCACTCCGGGGTGCCGAGCTGGGCGAATCATTTGAGTTGAGGAGTTCAAGACCAGCCTGAGCAAGAGTGAGACCCCTTCTCTACTAATAATAGAAAGAAATTAATTGGCCAACTACATATATATAGAAAAAATTAGCCGGGCATGGTGGCACGAACCTGTAGTCCCAGCTACTCAGGAGGCTGAGGCAGGAGGATCACTTGAGCCCAGGAGTTTGAGGTTGCTGTGAGCTAGGCTGATGCCATGGCACTCTAGCCCAGGCAATAGAGTCTCACTCTGTCTCAAAACAAAAAAAAAAAAAGAAAAAAAAAAGAGCTACCTGTGGCTGGAGGGAGGTGGGTGAGGGTGAGAGCAGGACGAGATAAGGTAGGATCAAGTGGGGCTTTGTGGAGGAGAGTAAGGGGTTCAGAGTTGACTCAAAGTGGGATGGGAAGTCATCGGAAGGATTAAAGTAAAAAAGTGATTTGATCTGATTTATGTTTTTGGAAAGACCCTTTCAGCGGCTGTGTGGCAAAGAGGTTGCAGAGAGATGGAAGCAAGAACAGCAGTTATTAGGGCACCACAGTGATTCAGGAAAGAAATGACTTTGGATTAGATTAGGGTGTTGGCAATGGAGAAGGAGAGAAATGGATGTTGGCATATTTTGGGGAGATAGAAGTTACAAGACTTGCTGAAGGATTGGACATTGGGCATCATAAAAGAGAAGGACCAAAGACAATCCCCAGATTTTTGGCTTGAGTAACTGGATGCTGTTTACTTTGGTGGAGAAAATTGGAGGAGAAGCAAATTTGGGGGGTGGGGATGGAGAATAATAAACCTATTAATATTCCAAGTTCAGATGTCAAACAGAGGGTTGATTATATGAACCTGGATTTCCAGAGAGATGTCAGAGCAAAACTAGCAAATTTCGGAATCTCCATACATGCATGGTATTTAAACCAGGAGATTGGTGGGCTTACCCAGGAAGAGAGTAGGTAGAGAAGAGAAAAGGCTCAGGATTGAGTCCTGGGTCTTCTAAGGTCAAAAGGTCAAGCAGAAAATGTAGAATCCAAAGTGAAGACTGAGAAGGAACAGCCAACGAAGGAAGAGGAACACCAGCAAGTGAGATTTCATAGAAGCCAAGAGAAGAAAATGTTTTGAGAAGAAGGGCACGGGTCAGCTATGTCGAACGTTGCTAAAATGTCGAGTGTGATAGGACTAAGAAATGACCACTGGATCTGCTGACACTGGATTTTATTGCAGACGTTGTGAACATGGAAGACACGCCCATTTGGGAGCCCAGTGGTATTGGGTGTGAATTTTAGTTCCACCACTTACTAGCTGTGTGACGTGTTACTTAACCTGTCTACATATTTGGATAATGACATTTACATTATTGGGTTGTTATGCAGTTTAAGTGAGATGAAGTTTGAGAAATTGCGTAGCACTTAGTAGGCACTCAGTACGCATTGGTTTCCATTTTTTAGGCAGCTGTGGAAAGGCAAAGACCTTAGGACAGCCCCAGGGAAGAGGTCCGGGTGTCCTCAGGTTCTGTTTTTTGAAGCTGCAATAGTGCTTGTTTTCAAAGCAAAGAAAAGGGTTATTGACCCAGAGGCCTGAGAGTTACAGCAGCTGACTCTGTCCAAGCGGGAAATAAGGGCAGATTTCTACCCTCAGGTAGAAATGAGATCCTGCACTGAGTACTGTCCTGTACTGAGATCTTCTTGCCTCTGGCCTTGACCACAGGCATCCTTGCTAATGAAATCCTAGATCATGAGGTTTCGTACCAGCCAGTCCCTGTGCTCACTTCTGGTTAGTTCTGGGGTGAGCAGGATGGACTGAGGCTAAGAGTGACTAACTTTGTGCCTAAAACCTTGAACAATGTGTTCTGAGCAAAATTGGTGTTTACAGTAATGCCCCTGTAACTTAACGAGTTTCCAGGACTTGTGAGAAGTAAGAACACAGTTCCCCCAGCTGCTGCATGGAAAAAGGTGGACCAAATACAGCAGGGGAGCCCATTTCAGGGCCATGTGTGTGCTCTCTTCCTCCAGACATGTTGCTGTGACTATGGGATGGGAGAAGGCCAGAACAAGGGGTCACTATTGCAGGGCAGGGAGCAGATGTTGGGTCTAGTCCTTGTCCCAGATGGTCAGCTCCAGAGTCATCCAGTTGTTAGTCCCAAGAGTTCCTGGGAAGTGCCAGGGGCTGAGTAGGGAAACCACCGAGAGATAGAAATGCGACTGAGTGCCAAGAAAGCAGACAGCACCTAGGAGAGAGAGGGCAAACAAGGGCACCCATGCGGCCACTCCACCCGCCCTCCGCAGCCAGGGGGGACACTGCTGATCTATCACAACCCTACCCACCAAACTCAAACTCAGCCTCTGACCCGAACCCTAACCCTCACCTGAGCACATCTCAACATAGAGCTCCATGTAGCCACTGCCAATGATTTGGCCTTGGTCTACAAGACAGACTTAGTAAATATTCTTGAACCGTGACAATTTTACTAATCTCCCTTACTGGTACTTAAGCAACTTCCTATTGTCTGAGTAGAGGAGTGCTCTGTGGTATTTTAATAACCTCCTAGAGCACTTGATTGCCATCTTCAATTCTTCATTATATTAAACTTATTTTAGGACATGATGGGGTTTTGGAATTTAACTTTCATGGGCATCTAGAGCAATTCTTTCCAACCTTTACTATGCATAGGATCTTGGTCAGTGCAGCATCTGATTCAGTAGGTGCAGGGTGGGACCCGAGTTTGTGCATTACTGGCAAGCTTCCACGTGGTACCAGCGCAACTGAACTGTTGTCCACACTTTGAGCAGTGAGGGAAAGGACCATATTAAGTTTGACTCACTGGAGAAGAGAGAAAATTTCAGGCAAACAAGAACCTAATAGGGCTCACAGTGTTCTAGAAAACTTGGCAGGATCCTGCAGCCACCTGGACAAGCAATCTGGGATGAGGTAACTCTCCATGCAGACACGTGTCATGAAATATATAAGAAGCATGAAGAGAACACACACTCCAAACTCCCATTGCCTTGTATGCAAGTTGCTGCTTATGAGCAGGGAAGGGTGATGGCATCTGGGCACCTTGCCTTGTCACCTTGGAAGAGAGGCAGTTCATGGGGTGCTAGACAACTTCTCGGATTTAGCTGGGGTCAGGACAGGATGAGGGGAAACTGTAGTATTCCAGGAGTGGGGACAGTAACCAAGGGGCCATGCCCTTTACATTGGCAGCTCTGGGTTTCCCAGGCCTAGAGGTAGTCCTGGAATCACAATCAACTGACCAGAGATAACCTCTGTAACTGACTTTTTTGCTTCTCACTCAGTTTTCTGCAGAGCATATCTATTAGAGCAGCCTCCCTGCCAGAGAGGAGGAATTGGCTTACAGATGGTTTGTTTCCTGGCTCTTCCCATGCGCATATTTCATATTGGACAAAACTCTGGGCACGGTGGCTCACACCTGTAATCCTAGCACTCTGGGAGGCCGAGGTGGGAGGATCACTTGAGCTCAGGAGTTGGAGACCAGCCTGAGGAAGAGCGAGACTCTGTCTCTACTAAAAATAGAAAGAAATTAGCTGGACAACTAAAAACTGTATATATAAAAAATTAGCCGGGCATGGTAGCACAAACCTGTAGTCCCAGCTACTCAGGAGGCTGAGGCAGGAGGATCGCTTGAGCCCGGGAGTTTGAGGTTGCTGTGAGTTGGGCTGATGCCACGGCACTCTAGGCCAGGCAATAGAGCAAGATTCTATCTCAAAAAACAAAACAAAACAAAACAAAACAAAACTCTGACTAGACTCCTAGACTCAAGGACTATTTAGATAAGTGCCTGAGGGTCACCATTATGGTTGGTTACCAAAGAGGGCAGAGAAGAATGCTGGGGTAGAGCTACCACAACCCAGACACGGGCCTCCCTGAGGACCTTCACAGAGGGCTGTGCCAGTGTGGACAGGGCATAGTGTAGTGGAAAGGATACAGTTTTGGATTAGAATCTCAACTCTTCATTTATTGCCTCTGTGACCTTGGGCAAATTACTCAATTTCTCTAAGCTGGTTTTTCTCATCTGCAAAACATGACCTCCTTGAAGGGCTAAGGTCAGAATTAAATGAGGCGATGGATGTCCACCACTGAAGACAAGGCCTGCCTTAGCCCCGGCATGCACATGGGGTGACTACCTTCCTGGCCCCACCGTACGCCTTGCCTCCAACAACACAGTCCCTGCTGCCCAGGAAACACTGGGCAAGAGAGCCACTGACCTCACCCCATCTCTGCTGGGCTACCTTCCTGTTCCATCCCCCTGGCAGCACACCACCCGGATGGAGCCAACCAAGAGGAAACACATGTGTCTCCTCAACTGTAAAAGGGAGATGGTAAAGTCCACTCCCAGGCTCTCATGAGGGTGGAATGGAGCCCTGGATTTGTGAATATCTAGGGTGGATAAATATCATGGCATGTCCAGAGCAGTCCCAGTTTATGCCTGATGCCCTAGTGTTGTTTAGCAGTATGGCACTCTGAAAGGTCCCAGTTTGGATGACAAAGTATAAATTTATATATTCTAGGCCGGGCACCATGGCCCATGCCTGCAATCCTAGCACTCTGGGAGGCCAAGACAGGTGGATCACTCAAGGTCCGGAGTTTGAAACCAGCCTGAGCAAGAGCGAGACCCCGTCTCTACCATAAATAGAAAGAAATTAATTGGCAAACTAAAAATATATATAGAAAAAATTAGCTGGGCATGGTGTTGCATGCCTATAGTCCCAGCTACTCAGGAGGCTGAGGCAGGAGGATTGCCTGAGCCCAGGAGTCTGAGGTTGCTGTGAGCTAGGCTGATGCCATAGCACTCTAGCCTGGGCAACAGAGTGAGACTCTGTCTCAAAAAAAATAAAAAAAAAAATGCTAAGGGTCTGTGCAAATACCATGCAGCATATGCTGCATTTGTAGAAGGCACAGTTATTGTTGCTAACTACTCATGTAAACTGAGGCAGGGAAAGAAAGGAGTTGAAATCATTTCCTCTTCACCCCCAATGCTTGACCAGGTCCCCTTTCCAGCCCTCACCATTGAGGGGACAAGAGGAAACCCAAGGAGTTCTGACAATTTTGGGGGAGCCTCGGGAGCAGGAAAATCTCCTTAGCCAGAAGAGGAGCACCCCCAGGACCCCTGCACCCATGTCCACCATTGGCCACCCAGCTCTCTTTTGACTTCACCCTGTGGCCGCTGACTCACTCCCACTCAGGCCTAGTTCTGTGCTTGGACGGTGCGAGGAGAAGCCCCACTCTCCCTTGTCTGGTGATGATGCAGACATCGTCCCAAGAACGTGCAACCCACGTGGGCCTCCCAGAGGCCAGACCCTGGCCGGGCCTCCTGGATTGCTCAAGCATGTCTCTTCTTCCTCTCTCCTCCTTCTCTCTTTCTGCCTCTTATGGAAGCTCTCCTGCAATTGAGCAATTCTCCGGAATAACTGGGTCAAGTCAGGCATGTGCAGGGAGGAGGAGGCAACCGGGCCATGTAGGTGACGGAGTGCCAGGCAGCCGCCAATGCACCATTAACCGAACAAGAAAATCTGGAACATCCACACACAGATCGCTCCGCAGCCCGCCACTAGCTGGGTCAAACCCAGAAGGTGTAGGCTTCCCCACCGTAGGCTAACTCCTCACCACCTCTCCGTCCACTCCCCTCCACACACCCAATCTTCAGCCACACTGGACTTCCCAGTGTCCCCTGAACGTGTCAAGCATCCACGCTGCTGTGCCTGTCCCATGCTATTCTTTTTCCCCTGCGGGGTTCTCTCCTTTTTCACTTCCCTGAAAACTCCTACTCCAACAACTGCTTCTGTGAAGTTTCCCTGACTCTCCTAGGCAGAGTTAGTTGCTTTCTCCTCTCTCCTCCCAAAGCACAGCACTTATGTTACCATTAATGCTCTACAGATCTGTCTCCCAACTCATTGGACTGTCAGCTGCTCAAGGGAGGAACCGTGTCTTACTCACCCTTGTATTTCCAGAGTCACAGCATCGAGCTTGTGTGAGGTGCTTAGTAAATGTATGTCAAATGGATGAATGAATGAATGAGTAATGGTAAGAGGGTTGGCTATTGGGTCAAGACACCTTGGTGGGTGCCCCGGGTCTGCCAGCGACCACTGTGTGATCTTGGCCAAGCCACTTAACCTCTCCTCACCTCAGATGCCTCACCGATAGAAGGATAATGACAACACCCACGCTTCCTGCCTTGCAGGGCTGCGGTGAGGACCCAACACTGTAAATTATGGGAAAGCACCTAGTGAGTTGAAAAGGAGGATGCACACACCCCAACACCACAAAATCTACTGGACTGATTTGGCTTCAAAGCCCACACTCCTGGGTGAGGCAAGTGTTGGAAAAGGAGGCCTCCTGCTCTCGGAACTAACGTGCCAAAAAGCTGTCAGCAGAAGCATCTTTCAGAGCAAGCGCAAAGACAGATGCATGTGCTTATATGGAAATGTGTTTTTAACAAATATAACATGAGGATGGAATCCTTTTTTCCCCACATACAGTCTCGATAGCTCATTAATTCCACCTGGAGGAGGGAGCCAGGCATTAGGCAAGGAAGAATCCTTCCGTATTTACGGAAAGAATTTATGGAAGCTATCTCATGAGGATCTGGGGAAAAGCAAAGGATAAACCAAGTCATTGGTTTTGAAGGATCCCAAAGATAATTGAGTCTGACTTCATTACTTTACTGGAAGGAGACATGGTTAGCTCAAGAAACTGCTAATTGGCAAGATCGGGCTCGACCTCCTGACCCTCTTCCCACTGCTCTTTCCTCTTTAGACCAAGTCACCTGACCCCAGATAAGATGACATTTCTTAACCAGCAATGGTGATTGTCAGATTGAACAGATATGGGCCACGTTAATTATCCAAGGAAATGCTCTTTAGAACAGATGTCATTCTCCTCTCAGTAAAGAGTGTGCCCAAATGAACACTTTCAAATTGGTGACCCTTGGCGCTCTCTTGCCATTCTCCTAATAATCCCTGCTTACTCAGATGTTTTTGACATGTTTATCCCTTCAGTAGGATGTTCTTAAGTTGCCTTTGATGCACAGGTCGCCTGAGTAGCTGCTGATTGCTGTGCTGGACTCTGCTGCAATGAGATGCAACATCCAAAATTGCAGTGGAGAGTGCTGTGGATGGGTCCCCAAGGGCCAGGGTTCCAGCTTCCTGACCCCACAACCAGCCTGCTGGGGACCCTGATGAGACATGTCCATCCTCTGAACCTCAGTTTTCATATCTGGAAAATGAGGCTGAACTCCTTCTTAATTTCAGGTCTGTGACATTAGCTGGGATTCTCGATGCCATCTGACAAGGATAAGGTGTTGCACTCAGATTTATTTTCTTAATTCAAATATCACGCCTAACCCAGGCCAGCGGGCGTATGGTAGGGTGGGGTCAGGGACTGTGTAAAAGACCTTTATAACATGTTACACAGAATAGCAGCTTTGGCTGGGAGCCAAGCACTGGGCCAGCAACTCTGCTCACTTGTCACGTTTCTCTGTGAACTGTGCTCCTCTCCTCTCTGTCTTGTTCTCTGGGAGGCTGAGGGATAAGAACCCTTGGCCTCCGTCACCTTTTTTGTTTTTTTGTTTATTTGTGTAATATCACTCCATTATTAATGGTTTCCTCTTTTAATTGATGTTCTTGACTTTGTTCCCACCTTCATCCTTGGTCTTCTCATCAACATTCACGGTTTCAGCCACCATCTTGATGCTAACGATTCTTAAAACCATTCAACTGGTCCAGAGGAAAACCGCATACTCTTGCCCTTGAAGGTTGCCTCTGAGCTTCAGACACACATCCAACATCCCCTCCCGAGTGCCCTGCAGTCCTATCCTGCTCAACTCCTCCCCACGCCTCCCCAGCGCTGCTGCTTCTCCCCGCCTCCCCTGTCTCAGCAAGGGATCACCACCCAACCTGCTGGCTAAGCAGACCCTGGAAATCATCCTTGATGCTTCCCTCGTCCTGTCTACCCCAGCCATCAGTTCATCAGTCCTGCAGGCTCCCCTTCCTTAACCTAGTTTGTATCCCTCCCTTCCTATTACATTTCCACCAACTTTGCCTAGTTCCTGCCCTAGCATCTCTCACCTGGATTACTACATCACCCTTGTAACCTGCCTTCTTGCCTCTGTCTTAGTGTCTCTTCTTCAATCTATCCTCCGCACTGGAGCTAAGAGCAGTGGGTCTCATCCTCATCCTCGATTGCACGTTGGAATCACTTGGGAAACTTTAGCCCACTGGTGCCTGTGTTCTGCCTCCCAGAGACTCTAATGTAATTGGTCTGAGTGTGGCCTGGTATAGGGAGCTTTAAATACTCCTTGGGTGATTCTTTTTTTTACTTTCTCTCTC
>CAUYRT010033282.1:0-29995 GCA_963574885.1 Lepilemur ruficaudatus | reverse complement strand
GAAAAAATTAGCCGGGCATGGTGGCACATGCCTGTAGTCCCAGCTACTCGGGAGGCTGAGGCAGGAGGATCGCTTGAGCCCAGGAGTTTGAGGTTGCTGTGAGCTAGGCTGACACCACGGCACTCACTCTAGCCCGGGCAATAGAGTGAGACTCTGTCTCAAAAAAAAAAAAAAAAGAAGTGCAGATTGCTCTCCAAGTCTCTCAAATATAGTTATTTGATATGACTTTTTTCTCTTAAAAAACCCCAAAACTTTTCAGCTTAAATCTCAACCAATTCTTTCATGTGCATCAGATGCCACTACTACTCTGTCAACCTGATTTTTCTTTTTGCTTTGTAAATAACTTTATGTCCTGTTTTTACCACAATGCTAAATGGACTTTCACCTATCACCCCAACTCTGTCTCTGGTGGAGACACCAAGTTATCTGAGAATTTCTCTTAGCAGAAGCACCACCAAGAATAAGGTGGCTATTATTCATTGCAGAATCCTTCATATTAGCATTAGCTTAGTCTAAAATACAGACTATGTTACCATCAAGGTACTGAATGTAAAATAATCTAGCAAGAGCAAAGAATACAGTTAACTTTGAGTAATTTAAGAAACATCTAAGACATTTATTCATAAAAGTATTAATTCGTAAAAAGTAAATCAATACACTAAAAAGAAAAATTTCTAGCCAGGCACAATGGTATGTGCCCATGGACCTAGCCACTCAGGCGGCAAGGTGGAAGGATCCCTTGAGTCCAAGAGTTCTAGACCAGCCTGGGCAACATAATAAGATCCCCATCTCAGTTTAAAAAAAAAGAAAGAAAAATTTCTTTTAAATATGCCAAAAACTCCAGACAAGAAAGCCAATTGACACCCACCACCACCAAAAGTACTAAATATCTAACCCTAGAATAGGCCAACACAAAATCCAAATTTGTCCATTAAATGCTTAGTCCAAACAAAACTATACAATATTTTCTACCAATCATTTGCCTTCAGCCAACCATCAACATGTACTGAGCACCTACCATGTGCTAGATCCCAGTGACATGTTGGCATAGATGTTTCTACTCTCAATCAGATAATTTCAAAACAGTACAGTATGCAGTAAATACATACTCGCTCATAAAATTCTTTTTAGTTAAACAAAAAATTTGGAACAAGCAATTGTCTGTTAAAATGTACCATTTTCCTTGAAGGTCCTTCTTTTTGCTACTTCCTGTGACCAACCTTAAACCATCAGTAGAGTAGATGGGACAACAGAGCAGCTCTGTGCAGCCACCAGGGCTGTACCCTGCTCAACTCCAGGGAATGCCATTCCCAAAGATGATGATGGCAACAGGATCCCCCAGAGCTAGGCAACAGGGAGTCGAGTCCAGGCTTCCAGGGCCCAACCCTACTGGTCACTCTGACTCCAGCATCTCCCAGCACAAGCTGATCTCCAATGAGACTTTCTTACTCTGGGCCTTTACCCTTCCTCACTGAGGAGGAAGAGTTCACACCCATGTCAGGGCTTGTGCTGTGTCCCAGAGATCAAAATCTGAGCTACTCGTCTCTGACACTGGGGATAAGGCCATGGGCCACTGCTGCTGGATTCTAGCCCATCAAGCTTTCACTCCCTATGGCTGTGGATGGGCATAACCTTGCGCGCGCCTACTGTAATTTTCACCTCTGGAGGGACTGCTCCCTTCACAGACCTGATGCTACAGAAGCACAACTGTCCTTCCACCTCCCCACTTTCACATCAGCATTTCGCTTTTTAGTTTTATTTTGTTAACGCAGTGTGAATATCACACAAAACAACTAGAGCAGAGTCAGTTAATACAGCATAAAGTTGCCTAACAATTTGCTAAATTAAAAAGTAGATGGGTTCTCATCTGAAATTTGTTATGTTGTCTTCCTAGGACATAATGAAGTTCACATGGAAACCCACCAAGCTGTTTACTAAATGGATTCAAATTTCTTTAGATGACAGTATTCTGTTTCTCGTTCTAAAATGGAGCTAGGAGATTTTGGCAGGGGAGAGAACGGGTTTCAGTTGAACTAGTTTTCCCTTTTCTATTAGCTGAACTCAGTTTTTAGTACTAAAATATGGCCACACCCCTAATTTAAGAAAGTGGGCTACAGTCAACAAAACCATACAACTTGAGGGCCCTGGAGTAGTTGCTGGAGGGTGTCCAGCTGGCTGCTCCCTGTCACTCCTCAGTGGCTCATCTCAGCCCACGCTGGGCCACAAGTGAACAGCCTGGGCTGCCACAGAACTCTGAGCTCACGTCCACTCAACAGTCTTACGCTCACTCACACGGTTTCCCCAGAGTTTAGTCTTAGTAGTTGACAGCAGTAATAGTTTCTTTCCTTCCAAAGCAACATTTTCTTCAAAGAAATAATTTTTAATTTTTTTTTTCCTACTACAGGACACAAACATACTTTGATGACAGTGGATAATTTCCTGATTTATATAACACTTTGGACTTCTTAGATATTTTTAAAAATCTAGCTTCTTTAAAAGAAAGTATAAAAAATTATGCTTTCCACATTTACTTTATCATTTCTTTGAAGAGGTTTTTGGAAAAACACCAAAATAAAAACAGGATTCCTAAACTTTACTTGACGGGAAGATTTTCTCCACCTTTCATGGATCCAATTTTAAACTCCCCTGCTTGGTAATTTTAAGTGAAATTACCCTAGTTCTGGTTTAAACAATCTATTTTATTTTGACAATATCTACAAAGATGCTTCCTACCCATCTTCCTTGCTATTAGTTCCTGTTTGACAACCTGCTATCAATCCAGTCACTGCTGTTTTTATCTTAAGACTTTCTTCTTTTACATGCCACACCTCAGGGTATACCTACCAGATGAGTTGATCATTATAGAGAAATGCAGTGTATTTGACTATATTCAGGCTTTCCTCCATTCTATTAATAAAGGACTGGATTTTCAAATAAGTCATTTTATCCAATGGGAAGAAGCTGATTCCACCAAAAATGTCAAGTAGGTCGCATGACTGCAAATGCAACGTTTGCAAATACTGTAGGAAAAAAATAAGGCACAAAATTTACCAATAGTACGTTAAATATAGTACTCTTTGACAAATGAAAATAACTACTCTTATGTCAGGTCAGACTAATACTCATGGTAGCAGTACACAACGGCAAACAGCACAATAAGAAGACTATGGGTGAACCATGGGTAACTGGGTTTGAAATCAGTACCCACGTCAAGATATAAAGTTCAAACATATCTAGTTAATGTTTATTCAGTATTGTGCTTTATCTCTTTAAAGTATTTAATTCCTTACATTAATGTTCCTCACATTAGATTAACCCCATGAGGGATCCAGGCAATAATATCCTAGACAGTGCTATCTTATATTAAAATCATGTCTAAAGGATATGTAGTCAGGACAACAGCTGTAGCCACT
This sequence comes from Lepilemur ruficaudatus, assembly GCA_963574885.1. Taxonomy (NCBI): domain Eukaryota; kingdom Metazoa; phylum Chordata; class Mammalia; order Primates; family Lepilemuridae; genus Lepilemur; species Lepilemur ruficaudatus. The sequence goes on along the minus strand of CAUYRT010033282.1, from coordinate 26,582 downwards.
GGTGATGGGTAGAAGAATAATGAGGAAAAGAGAAATCAGGAGACAGTATAAGAGTGAACAATTATGGTCATTAAAGTGAAGAAACCAACAAAAAAGAAAAGAAATTCATAAAAAAAATTCAAAAGTAGCTATCCAAGGTGTTTTAGAAAAAGTTGAATTCATAAATGGAATTTGACAGAGGCAGGGTGAATATGCAAAATTCAATTACAGTAAAAGACAACAACAACTATTTAGGAACATTATCACTTGGGACAAATCACACTAATAACCACTAATATGATAAAGTCTGTGTCACAATCAAAAACTTCTGAGTCAATATAGATTATGGCTGTTCAATGAACAGAACCAATCCGTAAGAATGTACAACGCCAATAATAGTTGAAATTTTGCTAATCAACTAATCTACCACACAAAGATCACTTTTGAATAAACACATACAGAGAGATGCAAGTAGAACAAGGATGGAGACAAAAGATGTCTCCAAGATGCTCTAAGGAGCCTGGGCAAAAGCAGGATGCTCTGCTCTTACACAGAAGGTTGAAAGAGCTTCAAGTGTGCAAACCTAATGAGTTTCCTCACTGCTCTGGCTTTGCCGTAGGTCCATCTCTGGTCTTTTACCCCTTTCAAGTTCTGGGTTTTTCGTACATAAAAGACAAACTTGTCCGCATCTGTATTTCTCTGAACATCTGTTTGAAATCTACTAAAGTCATAAATAAAATTCAAAATACTTACCCGATGGAAGAATTTCTCTAATCTTTCTTTTAGAAGCTTGACACCGCCATCTTCCATGGCTTTCAAAAATGTACCATTAAAAAGCTAATGGTGTTAAAGATTGCAGGAAAAACAAATCAATTTCTTGGTATAATAAGTTCTTCTTTTTCCTTTTAGATTAATTAATTCAGCTCATTAAATCCCCCAACTCCTTTCAAGTGTAGAAAATATTTACATGAGAAAGCTTGAGTTATAAGTTACAAAGAAATTAATACACTATTAAAGCGATGCTGTCATTTTATGAAACCAAACTGTTTTAGACATTTCTTTAAAAAATTTCAACTCACACCTAAGTGTCACTTTTACATAAACAATATCACCAAACTTTTTTTTATTTAAAACATTTTGTCAATACTCATCAACAAATTTTTTAAATCATAGAAGTATCTGCAGTCTGTATGTTCCTTAAAAATGTGAACTCACTTATTCACCAATGAGGATACAAGGCTGAGAGCAGAGAAGGGAGTTCAATTGAATAAGTGTATGCATAAGGCTGGGTACTCTGGGAGGCCAAGGCAAGAAGATCGCTTGAGCTCAGGAGTTCAAGACCAGCCTGAGGAAGAAGGAGACCCCGTCTCTACTAAAAATAGAAAAAATTAGCCAGGCATGGTGGCGCACGCCTGTAGTCCCAGCTACTTAGGAGGCTGAGGCAGGAGCATCACTTGAGCCCAGGAATTTGAGGTTGCTGTGAGCTAAGCTGACGCCACTGCAATTTAGCCTGGGCAACGGAGTGAGACTCTGTCTCCGAAAAAAAAAAAAAAAAAGAAAAAGTATACATAAACCTCACTACCTATTTCAAAGGCCCCATTATTTTCTCTCCTAAAACAGATACATAGTCAACTTTGCAGTCTTTTAAAGAATTATTTTTAAACAACCCCTTAGCTTGTAAATAGGAGTAACTGGTTAGACTCTTAGTTCAAAAAGCATGTCGTGCTTACCTTGTACATACTGTAGCACTGTTGTAGTACTGAACTATAAACCTTGTCCTGCAAACAACATGAAAACATAGTATAGATCTCAACTCATGGGGAAAAGAATGTCAACTGCATATACCAAAGGTACATTAATTCATAGCAAAGCAGTATAATTCTTATAAACTTGGTCCCACAATAGTTGTGTGCTGAAAATAAGAGGTATTTAAATTTAAATTTATGAACCATAAAGCCAAATTTTAGGAGGGCTTTAAACATAGATCATCAAGTGTGAGACAGGGTGCACACACATTTTTAAAAGACTGTGTTATATAAATGATAAATATAAAACTCTGTAACGTACCCTAAAAAACTTCTACAAAGCCACCTAGTTTAAATCTAAGTCACTCAACATATTCAGTAATACTTTCTCTTTCAAAAAATATGAAGTAAAAAAATGACACATTACCAACAACTCCTCCTCTTGGTATTCAACGATTGGTTTTCCATCTTTACTTTGCTTTTCGATTATAGGATTCCGAACAACCTACAAAATTTGATAAATTGAAATTATATAATGAATTCATTATGTTTTTAATTGTGCCTTAATTTTAAAAATCTGAACAGGCTACAACACCATAAACGCTTCTTAAAACGGCCCCAAGAACAAATACACAACTAAATAGGAATTTGATTTGAAAATTGCAACCAACTTTATTGTAATTTTTACTTTGATGCAACAGCCAGAGGACTTTCCTAAATTCCTGACAGTAAAGATCACCCATAACTTTATCACACAACTTCAGAAAGATATACTCTGTATGTAAATACCATGACCATCCAGAAATTTTCTTCTGGTTCATTGAAGAACTGTCTATTCTTCTGTGTATGTAAAGATTTTGCAGGTTTTGATGGGCTAAAGGTCCTAAAAAAGGTTAAAAAAATGTGTTTATGACAACTCTCTAGTGCCAGCTTTAAGAATTCACTGAGCTCTACAAAAGCATATTTAAAGGCATTACCTGGTAAACTGTACAATAGCTTCACATAATCCGACATTTCTAATTTTTTCATTCTTTTCTACTTCATTTGGATGATAAAACAAAATTTTATTTTCCTCCTAAAGTATGAAGAAACAGAAGCACAACATTAATGTAAACATTTCTTCAACTTAGCTGTTGAAAACGCTAAGTTGAATGTCGACCTCTTGTGTCAAACACACTGACGACAAAACAAAACCAAAACTGTTTTTAGAAAAACAGGAATTATCTCATCATTGTCTGAATACCGCCTACCAGTCTGAAAGGCAATTTCACACAATTTCACATAAGGCAAAGTCACATTTCATCTGAGGCAACACCAGATAATTGTTATGAAAACTCGATCTCTTGATTTCTTTCCTTGTGCAAATCTGTAATACACCGACGCTTGTAAGAAATAAGGGTGTGCGCACGTGCATAGACCCACAGCTGCCCGCAAATTAAATCCAGCTGGTTCACAGACATTTGGACTGACAGTCTTTAAAACGACAGTGATTTGCCAGCAACAAAACAAAGCTCCGGGCGTCCTTTGAGAAAGTTACCGTCCCCACCTTAGAAAAACAAAACAAAACAAAACCTCTTGGAATTTATTCCTTAATCCGGAAAAAAAACTTTCCGACGGTCCTCCAAACTTGCATTATTTTACAATGCTACAGTCCACTGCGCTTCTGGTGCCACGCTTCTAGTGGGGAACTTCCAATAACAAAGCCAAGTTGAATTTTAATTCCCCAGAACTGACGCAAAGCGCACAGAGACTCGACCGGTGTACAGTGATTAACCTGACGAAGCTTTATTCAGTAGACAGACATCGATCCAGGACCTGAAACAGACCCTGCCTGCGCTGTCAGGTCCCGCGGCACCCCCTAGTCCGGACGCACACCTGGCACAAAACAGGCTCGGTAAAAGCCACTCGAGGAGGCCACTCGGGTGCGCCCCCACCAGCGCACCCGGAGGCTCCCGGGACAGACGCCGGCCGGCCGCGCCCCCGCCCCCGGCCCCCTCCGCGTACCTCTCCCTCCCGCGGCCCGAAGCGCGGGTTGTAGATGAAGAAGCTCAGCAACGCCGGAGGGAACTGCTTCTCCTGGGCCGCCCAAGCCCCGGCCCCTGCCCCGGCCGCTGCTGCAGCCATCCCGGCCCGGCCCCCTACCTCGGGAGCCTCCCTCGGCCCGCCCAGAGACAGCAGCCGCTAGGAGACCGCACTTCCGCCTCGCTCACCGCTGGCCCGGAAGCGCTCGCCGCCGGCCCGGAAGAAATACCGGCAGCGCCGTGTAGCGTGCTGGGATGCCCGGGTGGGTTCCTTGACGTCTGTGTCCTGAGCCGCGTTGTTTCTTATATAGGGGAGTTCAGGTGAAGGTGTAATGTTTTTTGTTGGCCCTCGGATTTCTGACTTGGCTGCGAGTTTCTGGAAAAACGGAACGGGCACAGTTCTTTTGTAGAAGGGAGTGTGTGAAGGCGCAAACGAAACCTGGAAAGAAACACGTTCAGGGCGGATGTGCATTCATCCGGGCGATTGGTCCATTTACCTCACCAACAGAGTCCTGTTCGAGAGGTGTCTGCTCTGGCGTCTGCTGGATCAACGACGGCGACGGAGATTGCATTTGACCCCATTCCCCCGGCGCAGTGCTGGAGGCGTGTGCTGCGGAGGGATGCGGGACCATACCTGGCCTTCTCCCTATGGTGCCCACTCCCGGCCTGGGGTTCCCTTGCCTTGGAGTCTTGTTGCAGCAGACCGCTTGGCCAAACTCAAGAATGCCATGGTTTAGGTTGTCTTATATGTCACAAATTAAGTTTAGAAACAGAACCAGCTCTCTTATCCAGTCTGTCTAAATAGACCTTCACGTTTAGGGAGGCGGTGGGTTCCAATTTGGACGTGAGATCAGGGTACATGTCCTAGTTCTGCCACCCACGAAGTGTGAGATGTTGGACCAATCACCTACCCTCTCTCCAGTCTCTTCTTTGTAAAAATACCAATTATAAATTCCTGCCTAGTGGGAATTTCACTTTCAAAATTAAATGAGACTGAATGTATATCCGGTGCTGGCACTTAGTCATTATTCAACAAGTGATTGCTACCATTCCTTGCTCCTGACATTCCTAACCAGCTCGCACTACTGCATGAAATTCTTCCATTAGAAACACATGTTTTGGCATTAAAGCAATAATTTTCAAAAGTTAAGTTAGAAGTCCCTCCACCCCAACACATATCTTTTGTTTCTCCGAAAGTTTTATAGGGACTTACATAAAACAAACACAGAGCTACCATGGTTGAATGAGGGCCCTGGTGGTAGACTGAGGCTTAAGAGTACCTGCCTCTAGACTTTTCCAGAAGCTACCCACCATCCCCATGTCTTTTGGGGACTCTAAATCACAGACACGGAACTGTAGGACTCCAGGGAACATGGTTTGAAAACTTCAGGTCAAGCAATTCTTTTCCCTGTCTCAGAGCAAATGCTTTAGGAAGAGTATAGAGCCCAGGACTTAGGTTGGAAAACCTGCATTTGAGTTTTGGTTTTGTTGTTTACCAGTTGTATGGCCTTTGGCCAATCACTTAACCTTATTTAACCTCAATTTCCTCCTCTATAAAATGAGATTAATATGGGCCTCACGAGGTTGTTAAAAATACTACAGTAGATGATACAAACAAGAGTCCTTTGTAAAGTACAAAGTACTAGATAAATATGTGAGATTAACATTTTATAGTATTAGTCACAGTTTCTCCCAGGATGGCTCTATGTCCTTGTACACTTTGCCTTCCCCCAATACAATTAGTTGCATTAGTCAGAGTGATGTTACAAAAACAAAACAAAACCTCCAGAAACTGATGAAAATGCTTTTAAGTTTCCAGAGCCAAGGAAGTTCCTACTTGGTGCAGGAAGCAGTACAGTGATTTAGCTGTGCACAGCAGTCATTCAGAGAAAGCCAGAACTGAGAGGCTTCAAGGTCAGGACGAGGAGGAGGTAGCTGTGGCGCTCAAGACCAGGAGACTAGAGGAATGATGATGACTCAGTGGTCATTGTATGGATTGAGCATACTCCTTTCCCATGCAGGCCCTTGGCATGCTAGCTTTCTCCCCCCAACCTAGGGAATGAAAGCAGAAGAGGAGGCTGAACTACAGGGTGTAATTATGCTTCCGACACCCAGCACAATGGGAATTCAAATGAAGTTCAGTCATGGAAATAAAAGTTAGATTTTTTTTTTTTTTTTTTTTTTTTTGCACAAAGAGTTTGTGAACTCAAAATTCCAAGGGACTGAGCAGTGGGAAAGGCATGTTTTTGTGGGGGAAAGGGAGCATGGTTCCAAGTAGAAAGTCTCAATTCTAGGGTGGGTGGTTCTGGACAAATTGTCACATACATTTCTCTCCTCCCTAACAAGAAAAGCGAGCTTCTTAATGGTAGGACTCTGTTTTAGTCATCTTCTCATTCCTGTTGTCTAATACAGCACCTGCCTTAAAGGACACAATCAGTGTGTAGAATGAATGACTGAAGAAGGCAGGAAACGGAGGGTGGAGAAACAGACATCAGAGATGGACTTTTCTCCTTCAGACTTCTGGCTATTGTGTGTAGTACAGAGTTCAGGCCACAGGCTGATCCAACATTCTAGTGAGTTCTCAGCTCAGTACTGAGCTCCAAGAAGAAGGTGCTAGGTAGAGGTTTGAGTTTGATAGTACATCTCTAAGACTGTCTATACAAGAGTCTATTTCATTCATTCTGTTGGCAGAAATACCAGATCAGTGAGTCGAGTAACCGATCTTTTCTCTGTTGATTTAGGGCCCAGACAGTGTCTCATTTAGAGGTGACTTTCCTCGTGAGAGTACATCTTTCTTCTGCAGTTACAATTGTTCTTAATCTCCATCTCCTCCTGTAATCACCTGCAAAGGATCTTAAAACACATGATTCTTTATTCAAAAATTAAAAAAACAGAAACAATATGTGTCAGGGTTTTAATTGGAGAGACAGGACCATTAGATAAAATATATTTTTATATGTAATAATATAATTTTAGATATTCATTGCAGGTATTATGCAATTATGTAGTCATGTAATACATGTAAAGAATCGCAGGTGTGATGCACTTGTGAGAGCCAGGTAAACAGCCTCGGGAAGGCTGTTGCCTTCATATCCGATTCTGAAAGACCTCTGCAGAGCAGGAAATCAGCAAGAGGTGAATGTACAGTCGGGGAGAGTGGGGACAAACGGGACCTGTTGAGGACAGACAGGAACCCACATTGATCGCTCGCTGCCTCCAACTCTGATAATGAGGAAAAGCTGGTGTCCTTTGTCACAAAGAAAAACACATACCTGGATTTGGGGAGGATCCCATAGCAAGAAGGTGACCCAGCAGATAGTGGCCACCCCAATGGACCTCCCAACAGTAAAATACTGTGACTGCCACTTCTTGCCACCTTCCAAATCTCAGGCAAAATGTCTTGTGGCCCACCCTACCTAGATACCTGCAACCTAGGCGAGTTGACATACTACGAAACCACCACACAAGTAATGCCAAGATTTGTTAAAGCCAGGCAGCGGGTACACAGGTGTTTGTTATATTGCTCTGTAGTCCATCTGTATGTTTGAAATACTTCATGATTTAAAAATAATCTAAGGTGTGAATCCATTTACAGTCGTTGTAGAAGCCCTAGGAAAACGATGTCAAAACCTACCCCCAGCCCGAAAAAAAAGTTGACTTTTTGAAACCAGTGAAGACATTATGTAAATGTAGTCCTTCTGGTGAATAAATTAACAGGCCCGGTGGAAGCTAACCTGGTGATTCCAATTTCATCTGTCCTCTTAAGTGTTTGCAAAGTAATACTATACCTTAACGTTAGCAGAAGAGGTATAAGATAGGTTTTTGCTTGAAATTGGATTCCTGAGTACTCTTTATACAAAATTAAAACTGTGGTCGTTACAGAGAATTAGCTACGTAGCTTGTAAACCTGTACAAATAGACAACTTTTCCCCATCTTTACTGTTTTGCTACATACACTTTGCTCATGAACTGGAAAGAACTACTTAGAAAACCTATACATTTAAAAAATCTTATAAATACTTCATGTGCTGAAGCAGGATACTGTATAATGTTTGAAGTATTTTAATAATTCTTATTAGTCTCAACATTTAAGCACACTCACAAAGCTGGCTTTAAGATCACATCCCACTAAATTATGAACTACTCTACCAAACTATAAGCCAACATTGAAATTAAGTATAAATAGTCAAAATGAATGCCACTGTTGCAGCCCTATTTTATAAGCAAGGAGGAAAAATAACAGGACACCGGTTTTTCAGCTCTGTAACTCATGTTGCAATCTAGGCCTTCGTTTCAAAGTCAAAATACATCATTCCAGCACTGAGGACAAGCTCTCTTGAGGTAGGTAAAAATAAAGAAGGCAACCATTAAAATAAACTTGGACATGTTTGCCAATCCCTTTTCTGGATTGTTATCATTTTCTTTCGAGTTTTTCCAGTGTTTATTTGATTCTGAGTGTGTTATATTTTAAGTTTTTCTTCAGTCTGTAAAAATACATACAAATGAGTCAAAAAATGAGTAGAAATTTCAGGAAAAGAATAGTAGGCAGGGCTTTCATTAATTTGAGTGTGGGACACATTCTTGGCATGAAAGTTTCTTAAAATCAGAATTTGTTGCCACTTTGGCTTAGTGACAATAATTGGGTAAATGCCACATCTCTGTTCTTCATTTTCCCTAGTTACCATGCTTCACTTTTTTTTCCCCTTTAAGAGACAGGGTCTCACTGTGCTGCCCAGGCTGGCCTCAAACTCCTGGGCTCAAGGGATCCTGCCTCAGCCTCCCGGGTAGCTGGGACTACAGGTACGTGCCACCACACCTAGCTAATTTTTTGTAGAGATAGCGTCTCAATCTCGAACTCCTGGCCTCAAGTGATCCTCCTGCCTCAGCCTCCCAGAATGCTAGGATTATAGGCGTGAGCCACTGCACCAGGCTTATGCTTTATTTTTTAAAAAGACTCTAATCTTCCCTCACTGTTCTGAAATCCTCCCTGCTAGAGACAACTACTGTTAAAATTTTGCTATATATCCTTTCATTTTTTTTCCCGTGAGATACATATTAAATAGGAAATTTGTGACTAATCTTAGGTACTTTTTAAAAACATTTTTGTTTTCAAATCGTAGTTACCATCAAAGATTTGGAAATGCTAACATTTTTACAAAATATAAACTGAGAAAAATAACAAATTAGACAGTTTCATTCTTTGACCCTCCCCAAAGAGCTCGTCATTTTAAGGCTGTATTTCCCAATTTTGACTCATTTGAAAACTGCCTTTATGGTTTTTGTCAACCCAGATACCATCTCTAATATTATTCGTTTTAATTATTTAATATCTTATTACTTAATATTTTTCCAATTGATACACTTTCAAAAATCTGATACCTCCTTTATCCTTGTTCTGAGTAAAGTATAATAACACGTTTGTGCTGTTTTATTTTTTTCTAGCAAACATTAAAATAAATACATGACTATTAAAATTAAAAATGTTGATCCCTGTCCCCGGAAAGTCATCTTGGGGCCTCTTTTTAGTATGTGTCCCATACTTTGAAAAACCGCTTTTAACAGGACACTCCAAAAAACAGAGGTTCAAAAATCACTCAGCTGTTCAGCACGCTTGCAGGGAAGCAACAGGGAAGAGCCCTAGGGCATTGCGAGCTTAGGGGGTGGATAAAAAGTGTGAGCTTTTAAACAAGCTTCCAGGAAAATGCCCCAATTACTCCCAGGAGTCCTCAGCTCTCAAGGGTCAGCCAGAAAGAACAGCTTTAATGTGCCACCTGGAAACCAGCCTAATGAGAATTTCCTGGCTTGAGACTGCCCAACCCTAATGGCAGCCCTGTAACAGAACCCCCGAGGATAGCCTCAAATGTTAAGGCAATAGGTGTATTCAGCTCAGGTGGTATCTTGTAAGAGCCAGGAAAACAGCCGCTGAGGGAAAGGGGGAGGCAGTAGGAGGCTAGGTGAGAACAGGTGTGTCTCTCTGATCGCTTGTTTTTTCTAAGGGGGGAAAAAGGCTTGAAAATGGGTCTGTTGGTGCTAAGTTAGAATAGCAAGTCTCCTTAGCTTTGTAGACCGCTAGAGCCACACAGTTTGTTCTGTCTTGTACTGTTTGGTTTTACTTAAATCTCTCTTATGGCAATCTAACACATGGCAGAAAACACATCAGTAAGCATAATTTTATGCAAGCTAAAAATCTCTTCATATTAATTTCAGAGTCAGATGATTTGCTGAGAAAAATCCTAGCACGACAATGCCATTTATTTGTGACTTAAAAGAAACAAAAACCAAAAAACCTGGTTTCCCTGTTTGCTCAACACCAGTGTGGCTTGCTCAGTACTTGATGGGACCAGAAAACCTTTGGTCCCCAGCTGGCTTTAGTCTGTCTACCTTTCTGAGAAAAAAAAAACACACCCACACATCAGCAGATGATGAGAAACTTGTCTTTATTGGGTAATTTTTAGAGGCATTGTCTGCAGAGGGCTGTACAGAAGTCATCAGGACATACCCACCACCCCCAAAAGGCATGAATGACTGTCTTATTACCTCACTAAAACAATGAGCAAATTCCAGAAGCTTTTCAGGGGAAACTATAAATAAGATCGGGGCAGGATGTGGGGTTCTCCATTCCCAGGGTTTTGGAGGCCTTCCAACTGATTATCCCTTTCTCTCTTTTCTCCCAAGACTGGGGCCTTTAAGAATGCACCATTTCCTGGAATTCTAGAACAAAAGAGTTGAGAACGGGGTCAGTGAAGATGGCTCAGTACTTTACAGACCTGCTGTGGCTGATGAGAATTCTGGAGAGGGAAGGAAATACGAAGCAAATTGTCAGATGATGGACATGGCCCCCTCGGAGGCAACAAAAGGAAGAAAAATGTGGGTGTCAATGACTGCGGGTTAGGGGAATCTACAGTGTTCCATCCCTCAGCATAATCTTATTTGACAAACATCTTCAGGTTTGCAACAGAGGCCCTTGTATTAGAACTTGTCAACCCAATCATTTCCCTTGGACAGTGAGTGAACTCAGTCCAATTGCTTATCACAATCTGTGAACAATTAACTTTTTGTCTGGTCAGTTTAAGACAGAAATGGGAGGTTTTCTTCTATTCCGGAGCTGGGTATTGAATTTTTAGAAAACATTTAATAGCTTGGACCTTGAACTAGCTTTTCTCTGTTGAACCCTAACCCTACTCCCAAAAGTTCCTATTACTAAGAGAAGGATAATAATAATAATATGTGAATGCTACAGATTGGAATTGAGAACTGAAGATTTACTTTATATTTTTTAGAGAGTTTTGCCTGTTGGAAAGTCTCTCATGGTTATGTTTAAATAAGCCAATCCTCCCTTACCTAATCTGTTTTTCTGAGCTCTCTATAGAACTCCAGTGTAGTAAGTGATAGTGGTATCATTTTGAATAGGTTTTAAAAATAAGGACCTAATGTAGCAGTTTTTAATTTCAAATTAGCTCTACCAGAAGGACTACCATACGTTCTCCTGAGTTGGCAGGCACAAAGTAGCTAAAAAGCATGCTAGCAACATGACAAAAATCAAGTGAAAATAGTCCTACAGCTGTGCTAGTTTCAATCTAGGGCTCTGCACACAGAAGATTCCATAAATGATGATGGAGTTATTTGTTGTGTTTAGTATCATCCACTTGGTGGGCTAATGTCCAGTAAATCATACTGGACATCATATGTTTAAACTTTTGAAAGCTAGGAGGCCTTCCTACATAGGCCAATAGACTCTTTGGTCTGAGACACACTTGAGATTGTCATTCCTTCCCTTTAGAGGGGCTCAGATCAACTGGTGGAAATTTCTTGCATTATATTCAAGGTGCATTAGGGCATCTTGCAAATAATTGGGTAGGTGGCTAGCCAGTCTTCTAGCCAGGTGAAGGATATTTTCCAGTTATGGACAATGACCAGTGGGACCACTGGGACCAGTGGGACCATTTATGACATATCCCAGGAATCATGCCAGAGTTTTTATACACATTTGCATGCTCATTTTAATCCCATTTACACTAATTAGATTAAAGCTCAGCAAGGTTAAGAAAGGGGGATATTAACCCACATCTCTCTGATCCCATGGCCCAACCCCCACAGATGCTCCCCGATCTAAGGTGTGTTATGCCTTAGATATTAGGTATGTTATATACAGGTGTGGACATACCCTCAGCCCCAATCTTTCCATCGCCATCATTATCCGCAGCCGCCATCAAGGACTTGGTTTCTGACTCGGTCAGTTCTCTAGCACCACTCTCAAACTTCTGGAGGAAAAACCTACAGGATAATAAAGATGGTTGAAAGACTATGCATTTCCGTGTTTACACTTTCTTTTTTCGTCTTTAAGTAAATCATCTCTTTCCACCAGGTGCAATCATCGGTCAAGGTCTTAGCAAGCAAAGGTTTCCTTAAACTATAGAAACCAATGGTGGGTTTTCTTTTTTTAAGGGTTTGTAGAAGTTTTGTTAAGTCTATTTGCCAAATGAAACCCCTTAAGCTAAAGAATCTTTGCACTGTGGGCTTGAGTGTCTGTGTTTAGTGCTTTGTGTGGATAGATGTATGGCCAACTGACTCACGTTCTTGCTTTAATGAGGCTTGGCCGAATGACGAACACCAAGGCTGGCCATTGAAGAAATACTGAGCAAACTGGCCCCCACAGCACTCCAGCCCCATCCAACAATGACAGCGGGTGCCTGGACAGTCTCAGGACAAAGCTTACTTAAGCTCTTCTTCATCCAGGTATCCACTTTGGTCATTGTCTATGAACCGGAAAACGTCCTTCACCTGACTGGCCGACATCTTGGAGAGGCCTGATGTCTGGAAGAATTTTTGGGGTTCGAAAGTATCTGGGTCTGAAGAACAGAGAATGGGTTATTCTGACACTCACTGCATCACATTCCATATCTGGGCCAAGTCTGAAAACACAGGTTATTTAAAAAACTTCCATAATCTCCCTGAGCTACAGAGATGCTCAACTGGTCCAAGATCTTGAGCTGGCCAAGAATGGATGTCCCTGTGATAGCAACCCCGTCTTCCCCGGCTTTTCTGCTCCACTTGATTTTTGTTCATCTCCCCTTCTCTCTCCTCCTCTGCCCCCCACCCAGTTTACAGACCATGTATTCAAGTCCCCAACATCACTGGTCTAATTGGCAGGCGCAGATGCAAACACTGGGTTCAAATAGGCTAAATGGCATTTGCTGATTTCTTTTTTTTCCACTTATAGTAAATTTCTTTCATCTTGTGGAAATGCAATCACATGCTCAGATCCCAAATCTCTATAATTTTAGCTATCTAAATAATAGCAGTTTAATTCTCCGATTCCATGAATTTTCCAGCCACATTCACAATTTTATTTTTGTTGCTTCGCCAGAGGTGTGACCATGTGAGGAAAACCCACACCTGCTCCCACCTCCTTTACCTTGGCATTCCTGCAGGGCCGCTGCAATGTCATCAGCACTAAGCACGTCGGTGATGCTCATTTTCCACCTAGTCACACAGAATGAACAAGATGTGGTAAATGACAAGCAGGGGGTGTTATATCCTCCTAGGCACAGTGAAACTGTATGTGTGTCTGGAATTTTTTTAAATGTGATAAGCACAGTGTTGTACTAAGTGATGGAACCGAATATCCAAATACAAACCAGGTACTGAAAAGGTCCCAGCACCCTTGGTCTCAGTGCCTTCTCCTGAATCTACGCCAAAGATGAGGGATAAATACCACATGCAGAACTATTTGATTTGGTTTTCTTATAAAAATTGTATTTACATAATCGATCACTTAGGCAGCTGCAAACCATGCAGAAATAAACCATATTACAAATGCAACAGCATTTTCATACAGTAGCCAGAGAAATATAATGTTGCAAATTCCACATGAGAAAGGATACAGCTTGGGCTGCTTGCAGACCTTCTGTGGAACACATGCTATCTGTCCTGAAGAGTGGGAATCAGATGAGTGAAAAGACCATCTCCCAGAGATCAAAATCCTACTGGGTGTCAAAGCCACGGGAAAAAGAGAAATCCGAGCATATCAGGCACAAGCCTAACATGAATGCACGTACGGAAGAAGAGCCTGGGGTCTGGTAGGTCCACCAGCTACTCACCGTTTTAGATTTTCCCCTAAAGAAGAATCAGGAAAAAGAGTTGAAGGAGCAAAAAAAAAAGATGTGCTTTTGCTGCCTTACTGACCTGCCTTATATAGAATTGAAAAAGTGATAGTTACAACCTCTTAGATTTCCTTTTCAAGGATCAAGTGAATGTAGCTCAAATGTCTTGCCTTACTAATTAAACCTCTTTTTTTTTCTATTTATATCTCAGGGGAATGTGGGTGGGAACAGCCAATTTTAAAAAGCAAACCTCAACAACCCTTAACTAAGGTTTCAATTCTGCAAATGAACCCCCTTGGCGAAGTGTGGAGAAGATACTAGAAGCCTGGTAAGGAGGAGGCAGTGGCTGAAATAGGATCAACACATATGGGGGTGCTCTGTAAACTGAAAAGGCTCCCCAGATGTGAGTAGCCACTATTTGGGGAAGGTCTGTTTTCAGCTTCTGAGACTATCTATGGGTGTGCAAGGCTGACCTCCGGCCAGAGTTGACACGCTCAAAGTCACTAAGTGGACACACAGGAATTGTCCAGAGAAGGAGATGGGACTGACTAGGTGATTTTCCCACAGAAGTCTTGACTTTGACATTTCCCAGCTCTAACTGAAATTGTGCATACTCAAAAGGCAAAAAGGTGGAAAGGAAACAACTACTCCCAACCCCAAAACTAATATTTGTGGGGGAAAAAGTGTTATGAGGCCAGGAGTTGAGATAAAGATATTTTTTTTTGCTTTCCACAAACATTTTTTTTCTAATTTTTTTTCTCTATATATTTTTAGTTGTCTACATAATTTCTTTCTACTTTTAGTAGAGACAGGGTCTTCCTCTTACTCAGGCTGGTCTCAAACTCCTGACCTCGAGCGATCCTCTCTCCTCGGCCTCCCAGAGTGCTAGGATTACAGGCATGAGCCACCACGCCCAGCCTCAAAGCAAACATTTATTGAGCCCTTATGTGGCCAGTGCTGAGCTAGACTTTTTTCCCTGTGGTAGTAAAATCACATAAAATGTACCATCTTAAACATTCTTAAGTGTGCATACAGTATAGTAGTGTTAACTATGTGCACATTTATTGCACAACAGATCTGTACAACTAAATCATTTGGAAAAACTGAAACTCTACATCCATTGAGCCACGGTTCCCCTTTTCTCTCTCCCCCAGCACCTGGCACCCACCATTCTACTTTCTGTTTCTAAGATTTTGACTACTCTAGGTAGCTCCCATAAGTGGAATCAGGGCCATATTTATCTTTTGGTGACTTGCTTATTTCACTTAGTATCATATACTCAAGATTCATCTATGGTGTAGCCTATGACAAGATTTCCTTTTTTGCTAAGTTGGCTTTAAGTGTTTTTAAAAGTGCAAAAATAGATCCCATGTTGCAATCAGAAACATACAGTGGCTGAGAAGTAGACAATTCAGAAATGCTAGACTGGAGCCCAAGGCTCTGCCCTGGGTAATCCAGCCTGGATGGCCATCTTCAGTTTGCCCCAAAATATATTCCCCTACCTCCACCCCAGCATTGGACGTGTCTTAGAGTCATCAACGAAAAGTTTCTCTCGGGGATACCTACGGCATTTCTTAAATTACCAATCCTCCGGTAGGCACTGTATCTGTCTTACTTACATTTTATACACCAATGCCTAACACAGGACTGACCTAGAGTTAGGTGCTCAGTAGTTGTTATTTGATGAATGAATAAATAAAAATAGCAAAAAGAACTTGTAAACACTCTTCCCAACCAGCATCAACGTACCCAGCCCTTTAAAAAGTTCCTAAAAATAAGTCTCAAGAGTTTTGAATTTACTTTCTGACATTTAGTTGCTGTAGAAACCAGCTGAGCCCCTTCTTTCCTTGGAAGTGTTTATGATCACCCAGAGAGATGAAAAATTTTTTAAAAATCTGCCCAATTGAATGAAAATAGCATATGGGTTAAACCAAGATACTTTAGACATTCATGCTGTTTTTCTGATGGAAACTAAAGAAAACCAGAGACCCAGTAAACATGTTATCTGAATTAAAGAGCCACTCAAGAGCATGATTTGAATTCTATCTTGTACAATCTGGGTTTCAAAATGTTGATTCACACAAAAGGACAAATACTATATGATTTCCCTAAGGATCAAGTGCAGATCTGCAAACATTCAGAGAGGTCTCAGAGCCCATGTTGAGTTAAGATGGCTAAAAAGGTTAAGATGATTTTTTTTTTTTTTTTTGAGACAGAGTCTTGCTCTATCACCCTGGGTAGAGTGCAGTGGCATCAACATAGCTCACTGCAACCTCAAACTCCTGGGCTCAAGTGATCCTCTTGTCTTAGCCTCCCAAGTAGCTGGGACTACAGGTACACAACACAACACCTGGCTAATTTTGCTATTTTTAGTAGAGACAGGGTCTTGCTCTTGCTTCAGCTGGTCTTGAACTCCTGAGCTGAAGCCTCCCGCCTCAGCCTCCCAGAGTGCTAGGATTACAGGCATGAACCACCATTCCCGGCCCAAGATGATAAATTTTATGTTGTGTGTATATATGTGTATTTTATGTTGTATATTATTAACCTGTGTGTTATGTAATGTACATGTGTATTATGCATACGTCAACAACTTAAAAGTATTGATTAAGTAATCTTCATTATTTTGGCCACCCAAGAAAGAGCAGGAGGAAGATTTGGAAGTAGGAGACCAGCTCCGTCCATTTGTAGCTGTGTGGCGCTGAGCCTCAGTTCCTCTTGTAGGAAGTAAGAATAATGTAAGCGCCTGTCACCTTTGTAGGAGAGTTCTTTTGAAGATCATAGGGTCAAGTGCAGATCCGCAAACATTAGGAGAGGTCTCAGAGCCGCTGTTGAGCTCCACCCGTGTCCAGGGATTGCGAGAGGATTTTGTCTGGTGTATCTATCGCACTTGATTGGTAGGGGCTTTCTGGAGTAGGAGGAATAGATGTCGGGATCAACTAGCAATGTTTGCAGGGAGGACGCGTGGCAGCCTGGAAGCCGGGGAACTTGGCTATCTTGTCCTGACCTGGCTGGGCTGTGTATATGGACTTTGCTACTGCCGATGGCCCTGGTCTCTTAGACTACCGGGCTGTTGCAGGTGTTTGGTGCTGTCCCAATTAATCAGCTATTCCAAATACCCACTGTGCCTCTGAATTCCTCAGACTCCCTTTACTTGGAGCCTACACACTGATCACCTTCTAATTGTGTGGTTCTGTGACATCTCTCCAGCCACACTGCCTGGCCCAGGTGTTGTCACTGCCTCTGCCCAACCCTGGCTGCCTTACTGGGTACAGAACTCTTGAATGCATCTCAGACCCTCTTTCCAACGTGTATCACATGCTAGTGAACAGCACAGCGGATCCACTTCCATATTCTTTCAATAGATGTCCCTTCCTAAATATCTCTCAACTTCATCTTTCCTTCATGCTCCACTGTCACTACCCTAGCCCAAGCCAATAGCGTCTCTTTCGGGAATAACTAATTGGCCAACCCTCATCCACTTGGGTCTACAGCCAACCTAGCCAGGTGGATCTTTTAAAAACCCATGTGTGCTCATTTCCTTGGGGCTATCATAACAAAGTCCCACAAACTAGGTGGCTTAAAACAACAGAAATTTATTGTCTCACAGTTCTGGAGACCAGAAGTCCAAAATCAAGGTGTTGGCAGGGCAACGCTCCCTCCGGAGGCTCTAGGTGAGGCTGCTTCTTTGTCTCTTGTAGCTGTGGTGTTTGCTGGCCATCCTGGGTGCTCCTGGCTTGCAGCTGTATCATTCCAACCTCTGTCTTTGTGGTCACATGGCTGCTCCCTTTGTGTCCCCTTCTTACAAGGACATCAGTTATATTGGATTAGGGACCCACCCCACTCCAGTATAACCTCATCTTAACTAATCACATCTGCAATGACCCTATTTCCAAATAGGTGCTAGGGGTTAGGACTTCAGCCTATCTTTTGGGGGGACACAGCTCCACTTACGACACCAAGCATGTGGCTCCCCTCTCTTCCCACTCCCAACCCAAGTCTGTTATTGGCTTCCACTTTTTCTTAGAATAAAGACAAATGTCCTTCCTGTGGCCTTCAAGGCCCTGCATGATCTGCCTCCTCCACCATCTCTGGCCTTCTCTGGCCTTATTTCTGGCCTTATCTCACACCATCCTCCCACCTGGAGTACCTCTAGTCCCTTGAATTTGTCACCCTCTCTCTGGCCATGGCCATGGAATGTACTGTTTTCTCTGTCTGGAATGCTCTTGTTCCTCCCCGCACAGGCATCTCATACACATCCTTAATCTCTGTTCAGGCACCACTTCCTCCAGGGAGCCTTCCCTGACTCCCCAGACTGCCCTGAACCATGGTGCCTTCTCCCTTACAGCAAAATCACAGTGGCACTTGTCCACTTGTGGTGGCTGCCTGAATAGTGTCTCTGCCTACTTGACAGGAAGACCCAGGAGGGCAGGTTCAAACTCCGTTCCTGTTCCTCCTGACATCCCCAGCACTAGAAGTGGGGTGTCCTGTGTGATTGGTTGGGGGGTTGATTTCGCCTTCTCTGGTTGGGAGAGGGGATAGAAATCAGGGAAGCTGTTGGTGTTACCGTCCAGCTGGGTTCTTCGCCTGCTGCACAGAAGGGAGCCAATGAACTGAGTCAACAGGTGTCGTAGCAGAGAAGAGTTTAACATCGCAGGGCACCTGGCTTGGTGATATCATCAGTTATTAATCACATCTGGCCATCTAGGGCTGATTGTTACAGAAGTTACTGTTTGGCTTTCTAGACTAGTTGCTGGAGGTGGTGTTCTGATTTCCTACAGGTCCGACTTAGAGACAGCAGGCTCACTTCCTGGGCTGGTTACTGTAGATGATGGGTTGGTCTCCTGGCTGGTTGCTGCAGATCGTGGGTCAGAGCTCTATTTTCACAGATGGTCTGGCCATTCATTGTCCATTTGTATAATCAGCCTCTCATTAGCACCTTTTTTGTCACGTTGTAAATATTCAATAAACACATTTGTGGAAGGAATGAGCTGGTGTTCTGTGGGAACTTAAGCAAGTCTTGCACCCTGAGCCTCAACGTCCCCTTTTTAAAGGGGAGATGAGAACACAACCTACTTCTCTAGGGATATTGACAAGCAATCGTGCGGAGCACCTGGCGCTGTGTCAGGAACTCAGAGAGGGGACAGCAAGGAATGGTAGCCTTTGTTGAGGTCATTGTTTTGGCCTTACAACCGTTTAAAGACAAAGATATTCCAGGTAAAACTCATTTACTGTGTTAGAAGGGGTTAGCAATTCCCCTTGAGGGGAGGGAGGGAAGTGCCAGGGGCTGGGGAGGGCCTGGGGTGCTGATGTTTTATCTCTTGATCTGGGTGCTGGTTACCTGGATGTGTTCACTTTATGGAGTTTTATCAGGAATTTTATGTGTTTTACTTCAACAGAAAGTTTTTTTTAAAAAAAAGCTTGTTATACCCAAAGGTTGAGCAGAGAAGGGTGGCCGGTTCTGCCCAGTAACCATGGTCTTGAGGTGTCAGGCAGTGGCCGGCTGCAGCCTCTCTCTGTCCTCTGGGCTGAAACTTTATGGGGCTTTGAGGGATTGCACCAGACGAGACCCAGCTCTGATACTTCCCGCGTTCATAGCAAGGCTATGAGCCTCATGCTTGACTGGGACCATTAGCCGGCTGTGCCTTGTGACAGGAGGAGGTTTCCTCGAAGCTCAGACAGAGACCATCCTTCTGGCTCTACCATGGGGAGGGCTCCCTGTCTGCCCCAACAATCTCAACACTCTCTGTTTTTTCTCCAAATCATTTACCACGATCTGAAATGATCCTGTTTACTTCCTTCTTTGCTGTTTCTTGTCCGTCTCCTCCCCCACATGGAAGCTTCTAGAAGGTAGTGACTGAGTGTGTGCTATTCACCCTCATTGCCCATTGCCTGGCATTTAATAGTGCTGGAGGCTCCAGCCACAGGGATGGGAGAAACTGGCCGCACCACAGAGATGGTGACCAGTGGTCAGGTGGACCCAGTAGGCGTCTGGAGTCTCATTTAAACAAAGGCCAGTACAGTTGAAATGGCCCCAGTGCTTTCAGTTCCCCATGTAGTCTAAGAGTCCATGCGTTGTGTGAGATTTCTGCATCAGGCAACTTCCTGACACTGACCCAAAGTAGGGGACATTGTGTTATAAGAACAAGAGAGGCTGCCACAGAAGACAAATTCCAGACTCCAGAGGAAACTCTCTGACGCCATACAGGGCCACGGCAGAACACGTGGCAACACTAAAAGCCGAGATTATTAAAGTTGGTGATGAACTAGCAAGGCCCACAGGAAAACAAGTTCTGACTGACAAGTTGGAAAAGTTCAAAAAATCTGAATTTCAGTGTCTGGCTGATGTGTCTGAATGGTGACATGGCAGGGAGGTGAGACCTAGAGTTACAGGAGTGTGTTTATTTATAAATGAAATACTTCTCTAAAAGCAGATTTCCTTTCCCCCTCAAAGAGGCTCAGCAAGAATTTGTTAAATATGTTTACACGTGGGAGCTTAGGACAAGCTCCTTAGTGAGGCAAAGTCACTGTTGTTTGTGAACAAAGACTGTAAAATGTCTTAGGGCAGAATGAAGAGAACAGCTTGTGTGTTTCTCAACTCAGTGAATGAGCAACAAAGGGATGGAGGATCCCCAAAGCACACAGCCCACATCTACAGGGGCTGACGTGCCCTGGGGGTACAGATTACCCTTGGGACAGGATGCATCCCTTGTGACCTACTCTGGGTAGAGCGATGACACAATGCTCACAACTGCCACTGGCTACATAATCTGCCAAGCTCAGAGCAAAATAATGCAAGTCCCCTTGTTCAAAGGTTATTAAAATGGATTTCAATACGATGGACACAGAGCATTTAATCAGGTATGCAGGGCCCTGAAGACTGTACGAGTTGTGCGCCCCCAAAGCCAGCCCTGCTCACAACTTACGTTTGTTCAACATTGTCTAGTTTACCGATATGATGTCACTGTATAATTTAATCGCTGCAACAACTCTGAAATATTGTTATTGCCACAAGGAAAAGGGAGGTTAAGAGATCCCCCAGGTCAAACAGCTATTGAAGCCGTAGAGCTTGAGCTCATTCTTGGAATTTTCCTTGGTGCCAACTAAAAAATTCCCAAGGCTTTCAGGCTTCTTGATTTCTACACACCCTTCTTCACCTTAGAAAGCCAAAAGAGGTAGAAATAGGCAAAAAAAGCAAAAGAAAAAGAAGAAGAAGAAAGAGAAGGGAGAAGACAGGAGACAGGAGACAGAAGAGGAGAAATATCCAGTGTAACCCTCCACTAGAGATGATGGATGCTAACATTTTGGTGTCTACCCTTTGAGATATGTTTATTTTAAAAATTTATTTTAGGCACTGAAATGGGCTCATAATCTTAGTAATTTGCTTTTTGTTTTTTCCCCTCAATAAGTATAAATCCATATACTATGATTTTTAATGACTACATCTAATTCTCTTGTATGAAGGGGGCCATGATTCATGTCATCAATCCCCTATTATTGGACATCTATATTATTTTCATATTTTTACCATTACAAAGAGAACTAGGATGAACATCCCTGTAGCAAAATCTTTGGGCTTGTCTTTAGTCATTATTTCTTGGGGTACATTCCCAGAAGGGTCTTGTCATATTTGTCCATTCAACTGATATTTACCGAGTGCCAGACATTGTACTAGATGCTGGTTTAAAACAAGGAGCGATTGAGCAATTGTGTGGTTAGTTTCATCTGATATCACATTCCGTGGTTTGCGTGGTTGGCAGAATTTCTAGGAATGTCTCTCAATATCCCACACCCTAATGCCCAGGCCTGTGATTGTATATTTAAAAAGAAAAAAAGCAAAAATATAATCACACTCATCACTAATGAATGCGTACTTACAAAATGAGAAATTATCTGTAGGACCTTGTTGGCTATGAGAAGGATTTGAGTCTCACTTGTAAGAGCAAAAGCAATTCATTGAAAGATTCTAAGACGGGGAGTGACTCAATTAAATTTGCGTTTTCAAACCTAATCTCGGCTGGAGGACGTGCAGCTTCATGCAGAAAGATTGGCGAGGGCCAGAGCAGGTGCTGGGAGACCAGTGAGACAGTGGCCATTGTTGTCCTAAGATGGGGAGAGATGAAAGGTCGGCCGGGAGTTAGCAGCAGAGATGGAGAGGAGTGGATGGACTTGAGACAGTTCAGGAGGTTAAGTGGACTGAACGTGGTCACACCTCAGAGCAGCGAGGGATGGAAGTGTCGGGGACAGCTCCAGGAGGGCTGGTGATGCCTTTCACAGGGACTGGGTGCATGGGAGGGCAGCCCAGTGTGCGGGGTTGGCCCAGTTTGGTTAGGAGCAAGCTGGGTTTGACATGAAACCTCCACGTGGAGCTGTCTGGCAGGGCAGTTGGGTATGGGCGTCTGTCTGGAGCTCAGAGGGGATGCAGAGGCAGCACATGCACGATTGGAGCCATTCTTGATAGCTGGCAACTGAAGCCACAGGCACAGCTCAGCCTGCATGGGGACAGGGAACAGAGTGAACAGGACAGAGGGCCCTGAATCTTGAGGTTCTCTGGGCAAGGGAGGAAAGCCTCAACAAAAGCCAAAGACGCGCCATCAGAGAGGAGGGAGGGAAGCAGGAGAACGCTTTATCCGAGGAGCCCTGGGGTGTGGGCTGAACTGTGTCCCCCCAAACTCCTACATTGAAGTCCTAACCCCCTGAGAATGTGACTGCACTTGAGACAAGGCCTTTAAAAGATAATTAAGTTAAAACGAGGCCATTAGGGTGGCCCTAATCCAATCTGTCTTCAGAAGAGGAGGAGAGTAGAATACAGCAAGGGTCCCAGGGACGTGTGTGCACAGAGGAAAGGCCGCGTGAGGACACAGCGAGAAGGCGGCCATCTGTAAGCCCAGGAGAGAGGCCTCAGGAGAAACCAACCCTGTTGACACCTTGATCTCGAACTTGTGGCCCCCAGAACTGTGAGAAAATGAATTTCTGTTGCTTAAGCCACCAGTCTGTGGTATTTTGTTACAGCCGCCCCAGGAAACTAACACACCGGGAGAGCAGCTCGCCCTTAGAATGGGCAGGGAGGTTTGCCCAGCACGATGTGCCAGAGGTGCCCACGTACCACATGCACAAACAGAAAGGTGTCAAAGAACACCTGGGCCCTCTGTCACCTGAGACCCAGTGCGCCCTGTGACTCACTCTGCTCAGGCCCCAGGGAAAGGCTTCTTCACATCTCTCATTCTGTGTCCTCAAAACAAAAGAGGACCCTGTCTCGATGCTGGCGGGATTTGTAGGTGGCACCATTCCCGATCTCAGAGAGAGCCACGGAATGTGGGGGAGAATTGGAGTCGTAGAAACGTTAAGAGAAAAAAGACAGATGAATTAAGTTGTCAAATCCTTTCTCTCAGATATTACGTAGAATGTGATAGATTCTTCTAGAAGGCAGTATTGTTTTCCAGTAGTCCTGAGTGTTCCTTTTTTTTCCTTCTCGTGGCATTTTAATTTGTGGTTCCAGAGGTACTCACGCATTAGCATGGTATTAATATTTACAGGAATTGTATGTGGTAGCTGTGATGGTTAATGTTGTGTGTCAACTTGAGTGGGCCAGGGGGTGCCCAGATTAAACATGGTTAAACCTTGGTACTTACGATAACACATGTTAAGCCCCCTACTTATAACATGTGTTAAGTGCTTGTGTGCTCAGCATAGCAGCAAACACTTTACACAAGATATCTCACTGATCAGAACATTCCTGAAAGCAGGTATTGATGCTCCCATTTCACAGATGAGGACAAACTAAATTTCAGAGATTAGATAGCCAGAATGTACCAGCCCTGAGATTCACACTGAATCTCTCTGGCTCCCTGCTTTTTCTACACTGCCCAGACCAATTGCTTATTTTGTAGGACACAGGGCACAGAGTCCTGGTGAGATGAAATCATCATTCCTAAGGGCTTGTCCTGGTCCTGGTCCGTGGAGGGCTGCTCTGAGAATGCACAAGGAATTCTGCAAATGTCAGCCCACTCCTCTGCCTGAAATATGAATAATAGAAAACAAAGCAAAGATGTCATAGCTATGACTTTGTTGCTATGAGAATAGGCTTGTCAAGGTTGGAGGATGACACAAATGCACCATATTTAACAGCTTGTGAGCTTCACTTATAATTCACACATACGGCGCGTGGGCCTCTGTGCTGTCGCCCTGGGCCTGCCGACGTCAGGGCCGGCAGAGAGGGCAACAGTACTTCGAGAAGGAAGGATGGGTTGAGCAGTGGCGGATGCTCCCAAGAGGCTAGAATGAAGCCTGAGAACGTCCATCAGGCAGAGCGTTGGGGATGCATGCGTAGGGTGGGTGAGCTGTTTCCAGGTGGCGCAGAAGAAGCTGTTTTGGGGTAACGCAGGTGGGAGCAGGTGGGTGGGGGGATGCAGGTGGGAAGGAGATTACAGTGGGTAGCATGAGGGGACGCAGAGCTGCGGGAAATCTTTTTAGATGCCAGCTGCCAATGGCTTTGCAGAAAGTGCAGGTTCACAGGCAGGTCCAGAAAGACCTAGCAGCCCACTTGTGTCAGATATTAATGCCTCCTGGGTTTTAGCTTCTCTTCTGTAGTGTAAGCTACATCATTTCTAATGCAGATATTTCAGGAGAGAACAATTCCTTCTCTCCACCTTTCCTTCCAATGCCTTAAAATCATCCAAGAGACTATGGGATTTATATGTCTTTTACTTATTTTTTTCTCTTAGAGGCCTGCTCTACATTGCTCAATGGCATTGATGACACAAGCCCTGTAGTTCATAAGTACATCAACCCTTGGCTGGCTGTGCCTTCATGGGCTTCGCAGAGCATTGCAGGGAGAAGAAAAGGCTGAAAGAAAGATGAGAGTGAAGCTAGAAATGAAAAACACACCGGATGGGATTAGCAGATTAGACACCAAAGAAATGGTCGATTTTTGGGCCACGAGAAATAAAAGCACAATCTACAAGTACATTTAATGATCTGGAACAATATCCACCATATATTGTACATTGAAAAAAGCGATATGCAAAATGTATTGTGTAAATTAGAAAATATGTATTTATATATGTGGTATGGCAGTTATAGGAATTTGACCTTACACAATTGTGGAAACTGGTATCACGGTAACCACATGTCAACCTGCAACCTCCACAAAAGTCCATTGTTGCCGAGAATTAATTAAAACCATGCAAGGAAGAGAATTCTGGGAGACGGCAGTGCCATTTAGCTAAACTAACACAATACAAATCCACCACATGTAGGTAAAAGGCTACAAGGAAATTCCCCCAAGTTGTTTTAGTGATTTCCATTGGGAGTTTAGTGAGTTTAAAATCTCAGTAGACAAATGCAGATGTGCAAGAAACAACATTTAGTTTTGTGGGGTTTTTTTGAGACAGGGTCTCACTCTGTTACCCAGGCTAGAATGCAGTGTCAATCACAGCTCACTGCAGCCTTGAACTCCTAGACTCAAGAGATCCTCCCACTTCAGCTCCCCCAAGTATCTGGGACTACAGGTGTGTGCCACCATATTGGCTAATTTTTTTAATTTTTATTTTGTAGATACAGGATCTTGCTATGTTGCCCAGGCTGGTCTTAAATTCCTGACCTCTGCTAGGTGCAGTGGCTTATTCCTGTAATCCTAGCACTCTGGGAGGCCAAGGTAGGAGGATCACTTGAGGTCAGGAGTTCGAGACCAGCCCAAGCCAGAGTGAAATCCCGTCTCTACTAAAAATAGAATAAATTAGCTGGGTGTGGTGGCACCTGCTTATAGTCCCAGCTACTCAGGAGGCTGAGGCAGGAGGATCGCTTGAGCCCAGGAGTTTGAGGTTGCTGTGGGATAGGCTGACGCCACAACACTTTAGGCTGGGCAACAGAGGGAGACTCTGTTTCAAAAAAACAACAACATAAAAAACCTCCTGGCCTCCAGTGATCCTCCTGCCTCAGTCTCCCAAAGTGCTGGGATTACAGGCATGAGCCACCATACTCTGTCCCTGAACATATGCATATTCTATGACCCTATAATTCCATCCCTTTGTATATACCTAACAGAAATGTGAACATATATGCAACAAAAGATACATATAAGATATTCACAGAAGTGTTATTTGTTATAGCCCCACTAGAAATAACCTAAATAACCATCAACAATTGGATGAATAAAACTATTGTGGAATACCAGAACGGTGACAAAAATAAATGAACTGCGGCTACATGTAACAACATGGGTAAATGTCACATGCAGAGTGTGAGGAACTACAGGCAAAAATGCATTCACACACAAAACACATCCTAGAGAGTCCATTTACATAAAGTTAAAAAAGGACCTATGATGTTGGATTTCAGGATAGCGACTATCTTTGGAAGGAGGAAGGAAGTAGTGACCAGGAGAGGAGTTGTGAACTTTTGGCTTGCTGGTAATGTTACAAAGATGTAACATCATATGTGATATTATCACAATAACACTTTGCGATTATTTCATTAAGTTGTACAGATGATCTGTGTACTTCATGTATGTCTGGATGTTATATTTGAATTTGAAATTGTACATAAAAATAAAGATAGTGTTGGGTATAAAAATAACTTTAAAGGCATAAAAATTCTTTTTTTTTTGAGACAGAGTCTCACTCTGTTGCCTGGGCTAGAGTGAGTGCCGTGGCGTCAGCCTAGCTCACAGCAACCTCAAACTCCTGGGCTCAAGCAATCCTTCTGCCTCAGCCTCTCAAGTAGCTTGGACTACAGGC
>CAUYRT010033281.1:0-23376 GCA_963574885.1 Lepilemur ruficaudatus | reverse complement strand
TGAGTTGGGGAGTGCATCTCTCTTAATGGGATGGACTATAAAAAATCAGGATTATTGGGAGGCTGAGGCAGAAGGATTGCTTGAGCCCAGGAGTTTGAGGTTGCTGTGAGCTAGGCTGATGCCACGACACTCACTCTAGCCTGTGCAGCAGAGTGAGACTCTGTCTTAAAAAAAAATGTCACCATCAGTAGGGAAAGGCCACCCTTATCTTAACAGTCGACGCCATGATCTAAGATTACAGAGTTGCCATGGTATGTCTTCCTTCACCTCAGATCGCTTGTGGAGATGGTCTCTCCCAACCCCCCCCTCCCCAGAATGGCAGGACTTGGAGGCTATGAGATCCAGGCTGCCTCAGGCTGGGCTTTGGGCCCTGGAAGCTGCCAGTTGCTAACTGGGTCTGAACACTAAGGAGCAGCTGCCTTTCCACCGGCTTTAGGAGGAGGAGAGTACCCCGAGTTAGCCAAACCAGCTCCTGCTCAAGAAGTGGAAGCCGTGGACTCTAGTGACCATACTCTTGTCATCTCCTACCTCCTTCTGTGCCATGGTACAGCAGGAAACCTGGGGCCAGCTGACACTCGGACCTCAGCCACTGCCATGAGCACCCTGCAGGTCTGCTGGTGACACCCTGGATCTGGGCTTTGCTAGGTTCCTCCTGCTCTTTCTCCCATGTCTGCTGACACCAGGACATTCATTTTGCAGTAAGTCTTGTCCTGGTGATGGGGCCTCTTGCCCTGGGCTTTTTGGCTTTAACAGGGCAACAGAGAATGGAGGTGCTGGGAGCGTGTGTGCCTGGCTTCTGGCTGGGGCTCTGCTTCCCTAAAATAAAAATAAAAATAAAAAAAAAAGCAGTGCTGTGCAGTGTCCACTGATGCTGCTCCGGGAAGAGAAGCCTGCTTTTTGCCACATCCTGGTACTCCAGGGGCAGGAGACGATAGGTGTCTTGTGCAAGCTGTGACCTTGGGCAGACTCCCCTTCTGGGTGGCCTCACGTTAGATGGGCTGTGCCCACCCCTCAGGGTGTTGAGAGGACTAGATAGGACCATGTCTGGCACATCACTGCCCAGGGCAGGGTGAAAGCCTCTCTCGGGAGGCTCCAACCCAGCCTAGCAGGGGAGCTACAGGGGCAAGGGGGCAGGGCTGCCACCCTGTAGGTGACAGTGGGTTGGGTGGGAAGTGATGGGGGAGCTCTTTTCTGCCACAATTCAGGTCTCCTTTACTGCAGTGACAGGTCCAGCTGTGGCTACCTCCACTGGTCTTAGCTGAAAAGACCCTTCCTGAACCCTGGAATTGATGACAGATGACACAGACATCAACCAATCACTCATAGGAACAGTCGCTGAATTTGGATTCTTATTTTTCTTGCAAGAGCAAAAGGTTCTCTAAAATCCTGCAGCCACAAGTGAAATGATCAGGAAGGAGAAAAACTTCTTTAGGTGCGAATCTTGTCATCAAAAATAAATACAGTTGCATGGGGCTGCTCAAGATCTGAACCAAACTAAAAACAGGAAGGCAGAGGCTAAAAAATTATGTTAAGAACCACCCCCAACTGCAGTCACTCCGTGGGCTGAGGGAATGGAGGGCAGGAAGCGTGTCTGGTCACACTGTCTTGGAGCAAGAAGCCATGGCTGGATGGTCAGATCACTCTGGTGGCGCGTGTGGAGCTGCATTTGTACGTAACACCAGCGCTGGCTTGGGGGCGACCTGGGGCCTGGGCCTCAGTGCTGCAGCTCCTTCATTCTGTTCAGGGCACTGCCGGCGCGGAACCACTCGATCTGGGTCTCGTTGAAGGTGTGGTTCAGGAGGATGGTCTCCTGGGTTCCGTTGGGGTGTTTGATGATGCATTTCAGGGGCTGCAGGGAGGGAGAAGGGTGTGGGCGGGTGCTCTGAGGCGCAACCCCCCTTGGATCTGCAGGGGGATCAGGAGGGCAGGTTAACTGAGCCTTACTTAGGCCAGGTTTAAGCCTGTGGACTCCTGGGGCCCAGAGGGCTTTGCTGGGGATGGGCTGTCACTCCTGAAGGCCAAGCCTGGCCTAATAAGTAGGGAGTTAGGGTGGGAGGCCCTGGGCTGGCTCTTCTCTGCTCCATCTAGAGCAGGTTATCCGAAGAGCTGGTGGGGCCAAGTGCACGAGGAGGGGAAGCAAGGTGCCTGCCGGCCTGCCCACCCTCCTTCCTCAGCCCTCTCACCTTGCCAGGGGCGAAGTCTTTCAGGCCCTGAATGGTCAGCTTGTCCACAGGGTGAATCTTGTTGTAGTCGGCTGGGTCGGCGAAGGTGAGGGGCAGCAAGCCCTGCTTCTTCAGGTTGGTTTCTGGAAGGCAGAGGCATGCTCGGTCAGTGGGGGGCAGGGGTGCCCCTTCCCTGCTCCTCTGTGCAGGGAGCCTCACTGGCCCCCACAGTATCCTTTTCTAAATCCAGCTGGGGCTCTGGGAGACACTAGTCCTGCTGCCTGGGACAAAGCTGGGGCAGTGACTACAAGGCCCTGGTCTGCTCCACTCCCAGTGACGGGCTCCCTTTCAGCGGGGGCACCTGAAGCGAGCACACGCTGGTGCTGCTGTCTGGGAGGCCGCCTGCGAGGCACAGCCATGATCGGAAAAACCCTTGGACGTGCGTCCTGGGTTCCAGCTGCGCAGGCCCGCCAGTTTGGGAGCAGGTCCAGTGCTTGCGGGATGAGAAGCTGTGGGTGCTTGTGCGGCGGCAGACCCACCACTGGCAGGGTGGCTGACCTGCGGCTGCCAGTCAGGGGACATGGATGGGCTGGGTGCGGGTTCCAGCTCACCGTGGATCCTGGCGAAGCTCTTGGTGATGATGGCCCGGCCCCCAAGGTGGCGTGGCTCTAGCGCCGCGTGCTCCCGGCTCGAGCCCTCGCCATAGTTCTCATCTCCAATCACCACCCACTTGATGCCGTGTTTCTGCCCGGCAAGAAGGGTGAGGTTATGAGGCAGAGGAGGGTACTGTCCCCACCTGCCCAGCCCTGGGCATCATGAGGCCCCAGGGTCAAGGGGCTGGAAAAGCCCTTCCTCTCCTGTTTCCCAGGGCAGTGAAGTCGGGTGAATGAGGACCAAATTAGGACCCGAGGGGACAGAGATCAGACATTGTCCCTGCCCGCCCATCTGCTGTGGGCATAGGGAGACAGGACCCACCCATCAGAGCTCGGCATGGATGCAGGTGTGTGTGGAGGGCCACGGTGAGGGGACAGAGCCCAGGGCAGTAGTTGTGTGGTGGGAATGAGACATGGGACCTGACTGCAAAGCTAGTGATTTGGGCTCTTGGCTGGAGAGCACCCCTTCCCTGGAGCACCCGCTCTACCCTACCTGCCACCAGTGGGTGCCGGAGAACCCTCACCCTGTTGGGCCAGGACTTGGGTCCAGCCCTGGTTCTTAGTTTCTCAAAGCAGTGGCCTTCCCCCATCCCATCCCCCGGCGCCAAGCCTGGCCTCGGCCCTTTGCCTGCTTGTTGTGAGGCCCCGTGCGGCCCCTTCTCTGAGCCTGTGCACCTCTCACTTCCTGAGCCAGCTCTTCACCTACAAGGTCTCCTTCAGTCCTCTCGAGTCTGGGGCCTAATGTCTCCTGAGAGTGCTCCGCTCACTAACTCCTCCCAAGTGGGCCTCCTGGGTATAGGGACGCACCTCCACCAACCTGAGCTGAGCCTCATTCATTCCTGGCCACATGAGAGGGGCCGAAGCACCTTCCTTCCTTCCGGATAGCAGTTCCCCTTGATCTCGGCCTCCACCCCAGCTCCCACTCCCCAAACATCCCCCCCTGCGCCTGTCTCCAGGCCCTCAGGAGAGTGGCCCCCAGCACTGCCCCCCTGAATGACCCACCTTGTAGTAGCGGGCAGTGTCAGGGACAGGGCCAAATTCCTGGGTGACAGCATTGCGCACAGAGTTGGCCTTGCCGTTTTCAATGTTGATGGCACCAATGAGCAGGTTGTTGGAGATGTTGTCCAGGTGCCCACGGAACTTGAGCCAGGGGCCAGCAGCCGAGATGTGGTCCGTGGTACATTTCCCTTTGACCTTGGGAGGGTAAGCAGAGGGGACAGAGGTCAAGGCATGGTCCTTACGTGGTGGATGCAAGGAGATACCTTCCAGAGGCAGGTAGCAGGCCCCAGTGCCTGGGACCCAGGAGGAGGATGAGAGAAGGTCAAGCTTTGGACACAGGGTCTGTGGTCCTGGCGCGTCCACCCTCAGGCCAGGTAGGCTCAGGCCAGGCTACCACCTACTCCCTCAAAAGCCTCGCCTCAAGCTGCTCAGTCTCTAGGACAGGACATTTTCTCATGGGGACAGGCCACTCAAAGGGAGGACAGGTATATCTGTTTGTTCACCCTTGAGACCTAAGCCCCCAACTAAGAGATGCCCAGGCTGGAAGATGAGCCACAGGCCTCATGCCAGACACAGAAATCCAGAAATGTGCCTGGGTCCTGGCTGATGACTGACCAGTCCTATCTGTCATACAAGCTCAATACTGTGTCACAGGAGTGCTTGGAGACCCCTTAGTAAGCAGCATAACTTAATGTCTGACATGGGTCTGAGTCACACCGTAAAGGCTTATGTCTGTTCAGCTTCCAAATGCAGACCATACACACTAATGCCACCTGTGGGCACAGGAGGAGTCAATGGCTTCCAGAGCCTGTGTGGATATACCACAGGGTGGAGAGGTGCTGTGCAGCCCTCACCTGCCCACACCTGCTGGAGGTGGGTCTCGCCAGCTGCTGCAGATGGCCGGAAGATTGAGCTCTGCCCAGCTCAGGGCCATGGAGACGGGAACCCCGGCTGCAGTGCCGTCCCTCCTGCAGCCGAAACTCCCTTCCCACTCCCACCTTCATCTTAATACCCCCTGGGCTCATGGCCCCACCAGGTTGGGGCTGTCTTCCCTCCCCGCTGCGCTGCTGACCTTGATGAGGATCTGCAGATCTTCCAGGTCTTTGCCGTCCCACTTGTCAAAAGGCTCCAGGAGCTGCAGGCGCTGGCTGGTGGGGCTCACGTCCACCCGCTGCCCACTACTATCCTTAGGGGGGTGCTGGTAGGTGTCCTGCCCGGGGTCGAACTCCTGTAGCAGGGGACAGGGACATGCTGGGTGCCGAATCCTCAGTCCCACGTGGGCGGCTATCATGGAAGGCAAGCTTCTCCCGCCCGAGTCGCTCCCGAACAGCAGAGGGCAGCACTGCTCACCGCTCGGGGAAGTTCATCAGCATCAGGAGCCTCCAGCTTGAACTTCTTGCCATCCTTGCCTGTCAGGAAGTCGGTCTCTGGGTTGAACTTGAGGGTTCCCGCAATGGCCAAGGCTGTGACAATCTGAAATGGAGGTGGCCAGTTTGTTGGTGAGCACCAAACATCACTCCTATGCCCCCCGCCCCAGCGGAAGCCTAGATCAAAACTGAGAATGGAACCCAGGAAATTTCCACGTTCTCCCCAGACCCCTCCTCTCCTTGGATGCCAGGGCTGCACGACTATCTCCGGGACTCTGGGCCCTCAGGCCTGCACAGGACTCAGGAACCCAAGGGCAATCTAGCCTCTCCCCCTCCCGCCAGGCCCTTGAGCTCAGTGCTCCCCGCAGGGCAGCTGGCCGGGTCTCACAGCTGCGTGCTCGTCCCCTCCCCTCGAAGGTGTCCTGGAGAGAGCAGGGAAGCCCCGGCACAGAAATGCTGCTGTGATGAAAATGTGCCTCAGTGGGCAGCACCCTGGAAACATGGAAGGGGCCATTCCTTCACTCATTAGCAAGCAGATAAACACTCCAGTCCAGAAAGCCTGGCTGAACCTAAGTACCCACCAAGTGCCTGGGGCACTCAGCTCACTCGGTGTCCACAATACTGAACTGAATTCTCACCCTGGGCCAGAAACTCATGTGCTCCGCGTGCCTTTCCAGGTACCCCTGACAGGATTACTGGGACACAGAGAAGGTAGATAACTTGGCCAAGCTCATACAGCTAGTTTGAGGCAAAGCTGGGATTTGTCCCAGGCAGTGAGAGTCTAAACTGCATGCTCATAACCACAAACTGTACTAAATAAACACCTCATGGTCCTGCGACACAAGGGAGACCAAGGCAGGATGCACCAAGGGAACATGGAGCTTGGGCGCTGGGAGGGCCTGGGGGTCCGGTGCTTTTGCCCCAAGCCCCTCTCCTCCCACCTCTGACCCGCAGGTGCAGTCGCAGGATAGCACCAGCTGGGCAGTCTCACCTCTGGGGACGTGACGAAGGCATGGGTTTCGGGGTTCGCATCGTTGCGGCCTGTGAAGTTCCTGTTGTAGGAGGTGACGATTGTATTCTTCTCCCCCTTCTTGATGTCCTTTCTGCCAGGTCAGAGGGGACATGGTTAGGGACATCTGGCCTTGTCACCTAGCCTGTCCGGAGGCCAAATGAGCCATATTCCCGAAGCGCACACCTAGCTCGTGACAGAAAGTTGCCTCCTCCCTGGGACCCTCACACGCAGAGTAGGAGGGAACCTCGGGATCACTGGGCCTTGCCTGAGACCACACGGAGACAGAGACAGAGCCAAGATCATGGTCTGAGTTTCTAGACTGGGACCACTGCCTCTTCTCAAATGGCTGTCAGAGCTGCCACTGTATCACTGTATCCATTAGGATGAGACCTCCCTGGCTTCTTCCTGCCAGCCCAGGCCCAGCCAGGCGGCCACTTAGTGCCTCTGTAGGGCTCTTCTTCTTGCGAGCCCAACTTCCCAGTCATGCCTGACAAAGTCTAATATGCGACAGCTCCTGGAGCTAGGAGCCTTGGGCTTGAGTCTCTTCTCTCTACCCCGATAACATCTCCCCTCAACTGGGGCTCTGTACCCCT
This sequence comes from Lepilemur ruficaudatus, assembly GCA_963574885.1. Lineage (NCBI taxonomy): Eukaryota > Metazoa > Chordata > Mammalia > Primates > Lepilemuridae > Lepilemur > Lepilemur ruficaudatus. The sequence continues at coordinate 16,590 of CAUYRT010033281.1, read as the reverse complement.
GTGCACAAGGGGCTCTCCTACTGAAGACATGCCTCTCACCTGTCCCACTGGCCAATGCACGGGCCACAGGCATTGGCCAGGACGATGCCGCCCACATCCCTCAGGATCTGTGCCTGCAGGGAGAGGACAGGGAACTGTCAGGGGCCGGTGAGTGGGTGATGGGAAGGAGTGGTTCAGCAGCTTGCAGGATGGAACCCTACAGCAGCCACTGGGACCTGCACCAGCCCTGACCAAACAAGCCTGTGGCTTGTCCCACCCTGACGCCACATTGCTCACCAGGGGATGGAGTGGGGTGGGGGGAAGGGGCAGGGGTACACGGGCACTCACGTAGCCGTCTCGCTCAATGGTGGCGCGGATCTGTTCAGAGCCTGGAGTGATGGTAAACTGAGACTTGCACTTGAGTCCATGGGCCAGTGCCTGCTTGGCCACAGCTGCTGAGCGCCCCATGTCCTCATAGCTTGAATTGGTGCAGCTGCCGATCAGGCCTGGTGCATTGTGGGTGGTGGGGTCAGGGGTCAGGAGGAGAAACTGAGCAGGGGTCCCCACCTGACCTCAAACTATCCAGACTTGGTCAAAAGAATTCACCATCTAGGTTGGGCCAGAGACTGTGAGACAAGTTGGATGCAACCTAAATATCCAACAATAAACGAGAAGCTGCTCATGACTCAGTCATTCAAGGGAAGAAAGTGAACACGTTAGAAGTACAACCCCTACGGGAGGCTGAGGCAGGAGGATCTCTTGAGCCCAGCAGTTTGAGGTTGCTGTGAGCTAGGCTGACGCCACAGCACTCTAGCCCGGGCAACAGTGAGACTCTGTCTCAAAAAAACAGTAGTAGTATAACCCCTTTTACAACAATACCATGTGCATGTGTATTGGGAATTCACGCTAACATATTAACAGTGATCCGGCCAGGCATGGCGGCTCATGCCTGTAATCCTAGCAGTCTGGGAGGCTAAGGCTGGACCATCATTTGAGCCCGGGAATTTGAGGTTGCTGTCGGCTACAATGACGCCAATGCACTCTACCTGGGGTGACAGAACAAGACTCTTTCTAAACTAAACATAACAAAACCTCCCAAAACAGTAATCCTAGTTGGGTGGGGGCTGATAGGAGATGCTTTCTTCTATACTTTCCAGTATTTTCTACATTTTTAAAATTACTTTATAACCAGGGTAATGAAAGTTCTTTTAAAAAAGAGAATCAGTTATTCAAAAAGGCATTAAAAACAGAATATCACACTGTCTATAAATATCAAGACAGTTTCTCATCAATTCAATTATTTTCTAATTATTAACTCACCAAAGATTTTCTAAATTTGCTTCGATGAATAAGGGTGAACATTGCGCTCACTTTATGCTTGACACTGCAGAAAACTCTTCACATGCTAACTCTCGACTCCTTCCCACAACCGTAAAGAGGTCAGTACGACTACTGCTCCTGTTTTTCAGATGGGGAACCCATGCACTGACAGCGAAGCAGCCTGCTCAGGGTCACCTGGCTATCAAGTGTCAGAGGTAGGACTCAAACTCAGGCCATTTGGCTGTAGGGTCCACACCGTCCCGCCTCCCGACAGCAGTGATGCCAGCGCCTCTGACATGCCAGGATGTCTGCATATGTAAACCATGTAAAGTCAAAGTAGCATGGCTGGAAAAATGTCTGTAGAACAGAGAAGCACGCACATAATAGACGCATATGCAGAGAAACGTAGCACACCTTTCAACGAGTTCCTAAGGTTTGTTTCTGGTTAGGAGTATTTTCTTGTTTGTCAATATTCCTTACAGTAAGCATATTTTTCTTTTATTCCAAGAAAAAGTAACTTTAAAGATAATAATAAACCTTTTCAGAAAGCGCCCACTTTAGGGAGTGCCACATGGTAGACACAGGTGATTGTCTACAGCCCCAGGCAGAGCCATGGACCCTGAGCCCTGCTAAACCAACAAGTGCAAGGTGCTCACCCACTCGGATGTCCAGAGGCCATCCTTCCTTCTCTGCCACAGTACCCACTTCTGCCACAGGGTGAGCCAGGTCAGGGGTGAAGGGCCCATTGATGTGTGGCTTCAGCTGAAGAAACAAAGATGCAAAGAACAGAAAAAGGAGGGAACAATGGTTGGTGTGTGGACAGCCTCTGTTCACTGCCTTACCAAGTCCGAACAGAGGCAGCCAACTACTGTTCCCATGGCTCAAACCTCATCACAGCAAATACCTGAGCAGTCGGCGCTGTGCACGCACCAGCTCCTGGGCTCCCTCCAAAACTACAAGGCTGGTCTTATCTCTATCCTGCAGATGAAGGGACTCAGAACCTCGCTTAAGGTCACACAGCTAGGAGACAGCAAGGGCATGGAATGGATCAAGGCTGTCGCTTCATTAAGTCCACCACCTCTCACATGATGTTGCCTTTGTAATCTTATGACAAAAATGGACTTACAGCCAGATGCTTCACATGTGATAATACTTACTTAGCAAAGTGCGGGGCACACAGGAATCACTCAATAAATGTTAGTGACTGTTATTACATGAATTAACTCATTTAGCTCTCACAACTGCCTTAGGTTTTACTCAATGAAGTAAGGCCCACAGAAGTTAAATAATGTGACCAAGGTCACACAGCATGAGTGGCAGAGCCGGGATCTGAACTCCTCCTGCAGACTGGCTTCTGTTCCTCCAGCCTGCCTTTGCTCGGGCTCTCCAAATGCCTGCTCTGGTCTGCAGGTCTCAGGCTGCCATACCCTGCTCAGGCCTTGCATTCTGAACTCTGAAAATGACGCAAACCTTCAGAGTAAAATCTCGGCTTCTGGTAAAGCTGAGATGGGGCACACTGACGTCAGTTTCTGATTCACCAGGCACAGCCACCTCTGCTCTCCACATGACCGAATCTCCCTCCTCCTCACAGCACCTCCATTCCAGCTAGATTCAGGCAGCAGTTTACAAGGGTATTGGGAGACCAAGGGCCCACAAGCCCTGCTCAGTATACAGGCAGGACCCATTGTGGGCCCCCAGTGCCAATAAAGTAGGGTCCCCATTCTCAGAAATTCCTTGAACCCAATCCCCTTCCTCACCTCGCTGAGATTAATTTCAATCAGTTGGTCATAATGGCAGCCGGGGTCAGGCACCAAGTAATCCTTGAATTCATCAGCTAGATTGGCAATCTCTGAAATCAACAAGGGAGGGGAGTAAAGCATGTGAAAGAGGAATTGGTCTTGAGGTTTCATCCCTCCATCCACCCGAGCCACAGTTACCTGGCACCTGCCAAACACCAGGCCCTGGGCACTGACTAGGCCAGCAAAGGAACAACATGAACTGCTCAGGACACTGTCCCTGCCCTCAAGGAGCTCACAATCTGGGGAAAGAGCTATGAGTGAACCAAAAGTTACCACAGAATTCGACAGAGACACACAGGAGAAGCACCGGCTAATGGGAAGGCTTAATGGAAATGAAGAGCTGAGTTTTAAAGGAGGAAGTCACTTGATAAAGAAAGGGAGGGAAGGGCCTTCCAGGAAGGACTCCACTGCTCAGAGCTTGGAGGCAAACAAGAGCTCTCCCCAGAGCCATTGGCTCCACCCAATCATGTCACTCACCTCCCTTCACAGACTCCAGTGCCCGACTTCCCCCTCTGAGCTTCAAAGAAGCAGCTAGAACCTCAGGGACATTGGGGGCAGGGAATCTGGTTCTAGTTCCAAATGTTTTTCCTCCTCCCTTTGCTACCCTGGCTATGGCAGGAATTATAAACAGAAGAGATCCATGTCATTTCCGGAGCTTCCTGTAGGGGGCAGCAGGGACCAGGCTGAGAAGGATCCTTCCAGGTGAAACTAAATTCCAATCCCCAGGCAGTGGTCGCTCAAACTTAGGGAAGCTGAAGAGAGCTATAGACACCCTACTCAGAAACGGTAACACACACTTCAGGGGTTTCTCAGCCTCTGAAGCCTGTCTGCATGCACCAGCTTAAGGACCCCTGCCTGACAGGGAAAGGCGCAGCTCTCTCCTGGGGAGGAGCGTGCAACATGGCTGTTCTACCCACACTAGCCTGCCCCTGCCAGCTCACCTGCCCGGCCCGTCTTGCTCAGGTATTTCTTCATCCTGTGGTTGTAAGGGAACACTGAAGTGGTGGCCCCGATTTCTGCGCCCATGTTGCAGATTGTCGCCATGCCTGTGGAGAAACAGAGCCCGTGGGCTGCCTGGGCAGCAGGGCGAGTGTCTCACGCCTGCTAGATGGGCACACACATCTTCACACCAGGGGGTCGAGGCACTTCTTCCCTCGCCCACAGAGCCACCTAGTGGTAGTGGGCAGACTCATCCCTTGAGGCCCAGTGAGGGAGGAGGGGAGGCCACAGCCCGAGCTCATGTCCCCCTCCCCACACAACCCACTCAGAGCAGCTGCTGGATAGAGTGAAGAGGACGCAAGATTCAGCCCCAACAAGAGGCACTGTTCTAGTTCTGGGCCTGGCTGTCATGCTGAGCAGACCAGACAGGCGCCATGTACTGAAGGGTGACGTGGCCAGACACTGCCCAGTTGGCTTGTTCCAAGTCTCCCTGGATTTCTGACGGCCCAGGCATCGAGGCCAGTCACCAGGAGTGATGGGTAGGAAGGGGCCAGCTCCGAGCAGGTCCTGGAGATGATAGGCGGTAATCTCTAATCCACGGGAAGAGAGTGAGACTCAAACTCCAGCCCAGGGAAGATGTGGGACTACAGCTGCTTCGCGCATGAAGTGCTGGCTCTAACTGCCCAGTCCCACTGCTGCCTCTGTCCTCTCTGGGATTCTTCTGAATCATTAAACGCAGCCCAGTGCTATGGGCAGCGACAGGCTGGCTTAGCCCCTAATTCTGTGGGGACAGAGGGAAGTTACCTGCCTCTTTGAGGGGGATCTCATTCTCTTCATCTGTTTAATGAGGGGTGTGGACCAATCTCTAAGGTTGTCTCCAATCTCCCTGTCAGTGTCCATTCTAAGTCCCTGAAGGCCATTTGCTGCTCTGCTGCTCAACTGCCCATCAGGCCCAGTGCAGGCTGAGGGCCACCTTGCTCACCAGTGCAGGAGATGGAGTCGACGCCAGGCCCATGGTATTCCACGATAGCACCCGTGCCACCCTTCACTGTGAGGATGCCGGCCACCTTCAGGATCACATCTTTGGGGGAGCTCCAACCGGAGAGGGAGCCCGTCAGCTTCACACCAATCACCTGCATAGGAGGTAGGGCGAGATGGCCATTGTAGGTCCCGTGTGCCATGTGCCCTGTCCCATCGAGGAAATCGTAGAATCAATCTGCTGGCCTTCCCATTTCTGCTTATTTCCCCTGCCTCCCTCCCAAAGAGATTTGAATCTGACCTATTCCCTCTTCCCTTCTGGGCCCCATAGTCTCCCAGTCATCTGCACCAGACACCCCCCATAACCAGCCCAGAAGGAGTCCTTCCCTGCCCCTCACCTTGGGACATTTCAGCTCCCAGGGGATCCCAGCCATGACGTCCACTGCATCAGCACCCCCAACTCCAATGCAGATGCCCCCCAGGCCACCACCATTGGGGGTATGGGAGTCAGTGCCAATCAGGAGAACACCAGGGTATGCATAGTTTTCCAGAATAATCTGAAAAAGAATCCAAGATCTTAAGTTTAGGACCCCATAACAGAACATGGAGGTAGGGCCCAAAAGGGGTCTGCAAAACTGCCCACTGACACTGGCTACCTAGCCATGCCCAGCGGCTCCTCTAGGATGGGCCTACTTAACTCCAGCCATCTTCAGTGTGGCTGAAAAGAGCCAGAGTTTTGGGAGCGAGGCTGCCTGGGCTCATGAATAGCTCTGACAGTTCCTGCTATATGGCTTAGGCCTGTAACTGTCTCCCCGTGCCTCAGTTTCCTTGTTTGTAGCATGATAATCAAAACACCCACACCATCATGACCCCAGGATATGGAAAGAACCAGGCCTGGGGCCTGTCTCAGGGTGGCCTGTCCACGGTATGGAGTGCACTACCTGGCTCCAGGGTGCCAGAGTGGACAATTCACTCATGAACTGGCTCCAGCCCCCACAAGGTGCCTAAGGCAGAAGTACTGGGGACCCAGGGGAGCACAGTCATGAGCTTTTCCCCTGCTCAGCTGAAAAGCACAGGTGTTTGACACCTTTGGGGCAAGAGGAAAAAGAAAAGCATGGGTGACGCCCGCTAACTGCAGCTCCTGGCGCAGCTCTGAGAACTGAAGTGACGTGCTCAAGGAAAGATGATGACTTCTCTCATCACCTGTCCTAGTTCACAATGGTCCCTTCATGGCGGCGCTCCTCCTGGCTGGGGGTGAGCATTTCCCCAAAACCATTTGAGAGGAAAAGGAGGAGAGCTAGATGGTCAACACCCAAATGCAGCCCTGCCCACCACCCAGAAGGCCCTGAGTCTGAGGCTTTGCCCCACTTGCTGGTGGCTTGTGGGACCCTGGGCAAGTCACTTCGCTTCTCCAAGCCTCAGTCTCCTCTTCAATAAAAAATAGCTGACAAGAATGTTCACCTCCCTGACCACTGTGATGACTAAATGAGATCTGTCTGTTAGAAGGCCAGGCTGGGAAGAACAGGCCAACAGTGAGTAACCATTTCATCTCTCCGGTCCTCCCTGAGCCATGTGCTATACAAAGAATTCACACTAGTTAATCCCTACAGCTCCTCAAGGTAATAAAAATCTGATCCATTAAGACTGGACACATAGACTCATAGAATTTGGGGTGGTTCTACATGGTGCAGGCACAAGTGTGGTCCACATCCAGAAGGGAGAGGTTATGCAGACCCGAGGACTACAGAAAATGTCATGACAAAGCTGGTTGTGACAGTGACTGTATCAGTCTGTGGGTATGGCCAGACAGCTGGGAGGAACGGTGGGGAAGAAGTCTATTTTAGGCTGGACTAACACCTATAACATAAAACTAGAAATTTAGGCATCTATCCACACAACACACATACACTAAGGACCTACTCTGTACTGACCTGACCCCAGGCGCAGAGCTAGAGAGGAATAAACAAGCCACAGTCCCTGTCCCCATGGAGGACATGGGCCAGCGGAGAAAGCACACACTGGGAACATATGTGTAGGGACCCCACAGAGGAACACAGAAGGGAGCTCCATTGCTGGGCACAGGGAGGGCAGGGAGGCTTCCCAAAGAAACCAACCTGAAAGCTGGATGTGCAAGAGAGTGTGTCGGGGCAGTCGAGGACAGAGCATTCGAGGCAGAGGGAAGGGGATTAAGGTTTGGTTTGGATATGATGTATTAAAATTGCTAATGTCCTGACATCAAAGGGGAGAGAAAAGTAAGGCTGCCCAGTGCTCACACAGTCCCTGGGAATTTTCTTTTTAAAGGAACAAATACATCAGGCTGCATGCTTGGCAGGTGGCCAGTGGCAGGTGTGCACTGCCATCACTCCCAGCCCCAAACTTTGGCCCAGACACTACCAAAAAAGCCCTGGGCATATTGTACTGAGGTGGAATAAGGGACAACTGGATTGGGGTGTCCTTCATAAAAAGAGGCCAAGGCTGGGACCACCTGACTCCCTAATCCTGCTGCACAGAGGCTTTCTGGCCCCCCCCAGGCGACATGACCTGCCATTCCCAGGCAGCCCCTTCCTGGCAAGGGCGACAGTTTGAAAGGGCAGAGCAGTGATCCATTGCTGGCTCTGGTTTCAGAGTGGGGCAGTGCTGGGAGCCCATGCAGGATCAGATTACAGCCTGACTCAGCTCATCTTGAAGGAGGCCTGGCCAGTGAGGCCTGGGCTGGAGGTGGGGAGAAGGATCACCTTGGAAGGTGCAAAGCGGCAGGTTTCATACACAGAGGATGGATGGCAAATGGACACATATAAACCAGATCTTGGTCCTAAACAGTCACCTTGGATGAAGGCAAAGCACCTACTTCCCTAGAGAGACACATACACACACATTTGTACTTCCAGAGACAAAACTGTCTACCAAAAGAAAATCCATTCTTGGGGAGACCCCAGAAGAACCCCTGGCTTACGTGGCCATGTGACCTATGGTACCTCCATCATTCAGAATATCATGAAGGGGCCAAAAAGAATCTGAGGAGTGCTCCATGCAGAGATGGGGACACTCCTGGGGTGACGGAGGCCACAGAGCGCTCACCAGTGCCCGGCGCCAAATCCTGGCTCCACAATTCGCCAGTTGGGTGTCTCTTGGCAAGGTCATTAACAGCTGTGTGCTTCCACTTCCTCACTTGTAGGGTGTGGATAATAAAACCACCTGCCTCGTAGGGTTATGGTGAGCACTGAATAAGTCCAGTACCAGACACAGCATGGGCTCATGACACGTCAGCTATCCACGCAACAACACAGAAAGCAATACAATGTCCTGTATTACAGTACATGGGACTATAGGTGCTGGAGTACATGCTGAGAAGGTACAGAGAGAGACATGTCAACTTAAAATGCTGGCTACCTTAACTTCTTACCGGGGAATGAGAATATGTAACTTGATATAGTGAGGATTAAGTTAAAAACAAAGAAGGAAGAGCCCAAGAGCTGACTGAGATGCCAGCTAGTTCCCCCTCAGTCCTCCTGAGCCCCAGTCCCCGGACCCCACAGGCCAAGAAGGTACTCTCTGGTCACCTTAGTGCAGCCTGGGCGCTGAGCCCTGCTTTACCTGGTGAATGATTCCAGATCCAGGCCTCCAGAAGCCCACACCGTATTTGGCACCTGCAGTTGCCAGGAAATTGTAAACTTCCTGGTTGATGTCCTATTGGGACAAATCAATAACCAGAGCATTAGTAACACAGTTATGTCAGGGTGACCCCGCTGAGCCCTCCTCCCTCTATACCACCGCCCCTACGACTCTGAAATGCTGGCACTGTGAACAGGCCCTCCCTTGGAGACTTTCTAAAAATAATTCCAAAAGGATGAGGATGTTGGCCCACAGTTTCAGCTCGTAGTCCCGGGGAGAGACACAAGGGAACAGACAGAGCCCCAGTTCTATGACACCCGGCTGGGGGCATGGCTCTGGAACCAGTCCCTGCCCTGCCCTGGGTCTCAGTTTCCTTATCCGTAGAAGGAACTGGGCTAAATAATCACCAAGGGTCCCTGTGGCACTTAAGTCCCCAGCCAAGGCCAGCAGCGAAGGAACATGCCATGGCAGGATGGTCGACCAGGCCAGGGTGTCGGGGGTGAGGGGAGGAGACTCTCACAGGGAAGCAGCGGGATCAGGCAGACCTCCAGCTACCCACGTGGGGCGTTACTTCTCGTCCTGAGCCTCGGATGCCTCATCTGTAACCCCCGATGGAATCACTGAATGCACACTATGGCAACTGCATCATGCTAAACATCCTTACAACCCACCCAGGGAGAGAGGACTGTCATCAAGTCCATTTTATAGATACAAAAACAGAGGCTCAGAGGTAAAACAACTTGCTGGAGAAGCCAGAGGAGCCAGGGCTTGAAACCAGGCCCGTTTAACTGCAAAGCCCAACTGCTATGTCCTAGTTTAAAATAAAGCTGCGTCGTTCTGAGGAGGAGGGCCTGGGACTACATCTGAGAGAGCACCTAGACCCGTGCCTGGCACGCTGTAGGTGCTCAACACTTGGAAGCATGTTTGATGGGCCCCAAATGAAAGGCTGTCAAATGGACCACTGTTCTCAAAAGGAGGTTTCAACAAACACAATGATGGGATGAGTTGCAGCCATGCTGCCCAGAAAGGATGCTTCCTTGAGGGCAGGGAGGGCTCCACAACACAGCTGACATGAGGAAGACAGGGCACATCCCCGGGCAAGTGAGACTGACCCCAGTGGCAAAAGGGGTGGGACCACAGTGGACTCTACAGAGTCCCAGAGGAGGAACTAAGACATGAGACCTGCCAGCTTCTGGGCATGGGAGCACCGTGCTTCATGGCAAAGAAGTGTCCCACTGTCAGCCCCCTCAGGCCTTCGATAAAATACTTTTGAAACCACATTTATTTAAATTCCAGACCTACCATGTAACCTTCTGAGGGCCCATTTGGGTTCCGCAGGTAAAATTAAAAAATGGTGGACAAAGAACTTGAGTTGCCAGAACTTGGGAACAGTCTCTTTCCAATTAATATACTGGCCTTTTCACTCACAACTCAGTCACTTACAAAATTGGCACAGATGGCAGGATGCTGTCGTCGTGTCTGGGTGCATGTGCAGCGTGTGTCTGTGTTGGTGGCCCCAGAGTCTCGGCCTGAACTCAGCCTGGATCCCTCTCTGGCTGTGCGACCCTGGACAGGTCATTCTGCCTCTATGGGCGCCGGCCAGAGGGACTCTTTACGAATACATGTAAGAGTGACCATATCCTTCTGCTTAAACTCTTCTATGACTCCGAGGATGGTGACCACAGCTTTCCCATAGCCCCCAAGGCCCTGACTGGCCCGCCCCCGCCCACCTCTTACCACCCTCTCTTCCACACAGAACTCCAGCCCTACAGGGCCCCTTTAAATTCTACCAAAGCATCAAGTCTCTTCCTGCCCTGGGACTTTTGCTTACGTTCTTTTTAGAATGTTCTTCCTCCAGTTAACATCAACTTATGTGTTCAGGTTTCAGCTTATATGTCACATCCTCAAACAGGCTGTCCCTTGCCCTCAAAACCTAAATCAGACCTCTGGCTTATACCGTCCCCTGCACGTTCTCTTCCCAACACACGTACAAATTCGCAGCTTCCCATCCTGTGCTTGTTCAGCATCCATCTCCCTACTAGGTCCGGGAACGCAGGCCCCCGTCCTGTCCGCACCGACTCCAGCACCCAGCACGGTGCCGGCACGTAACGGACACCGCGTGAGCACTTGGTGAATAAGCGAGGAAATGAGCTCTGAAACGCCATGACTCTGTGAATCCCATCTCCAGAAGGTAGATCCACAAAGCAAGGAGAGGGCCAGCCCCGGACAGTAGTGGCCGCAGTGGGCAGTGGTCCCCAGGGCTGAAGAGGACCCAGGTTCCTGGCCGGGCACAGCTCCGGCACTGCAGGAACTCCCACAGCTTTGCCTCCACTGCTGCTGCTGACATGGAAACGGCCGGCCAGCAGGCAGGACTCTCTCGGTGGAGTGGAAGAGAGACGCAGTGTAGCCGGGACACACGCCAGCGGGCCAGGGTGGGAAGGAAGGGCTCCAATGGGAAAGCTGCCCTGAGTGATTCCCATGGGTCTGAGAGGCTCTTTGAGCCACGCTGACCCTGGGAGACGAAGCACTTTCAATCGCTGCCCACTCTGTGCCAGCCGGGCTGCAGTCCTGCCAGCATTCAGCTCTCGCCAACAACCCTCCCATCGAGGGTCGCCCGCTCCCACTCGGGGCAGAGTGCGGAGAGGCCTAGAGCCGGGATAGGGAGGCCTGCTGTTGCCAAGAGTGGGCACAAAGGCACCGTCAGCCGAGCCTGGGAGAAGGAGCAGGGATTTGGTTTCACGAGGAAGGGTGGGCGAAATCTAGGAAGAAACTCTTCAGCTCGGCATACAGCCACCCCCACTGAGTCAAGCAGAACTCACCCAGAGTTCTCCCCTAAGGAGGCTGCTCAGTGGAGCGGGAGTTGCGATCAGGTTCAGCCCAGATCCTGTCCTCACGTAGTTTTGGAACTCAACTATACAGTGTCTTGGCCGCCTCAAATTTACAAACGGTGACACTGTCTGGCCTACCTTCCCGACCGGGTCAGATGAGTGGGAGCGCACGTGTGACGCTGGCACAGATGTGCTGAGAAGTGACCCCACTGCTTGGGCAGAAAGGGAAACCTGCCCTGGCCTCTCCAGAGCAGTGGCAGTGTGTATCCGCACCTGGCGTCTACCTCGTTTTTCTAATGTAACAGAGAAAGGACCTTTAGTGTAGTAAGATTAAGCATGATTTTTGTTTTCTTTAGGATTTCTCCATTTAACAACTTTACAATGAGCAAATGGTAATTAGAAAAAAGCAAAAACGAGTTTTAAAAGCTGACTAAACCAAAAGGCCCATTAGAATTTGGAGGTGATGGCCTGGTTCGCCCTCGTGTAAAGACTGTGCCTCTCATCCCATGTCACACCCACCCATCCGCCCCCAATGCTCCCTTCAGCTCACCTTGGCCCGGCGCAGGTCTTTCTCGCCCCCGACCTGGGCCTCAATCAGATGGTCACAGTGGATGGTGGATGGCACAGCCACCTTGGGCAGCCCACTGCTGATAAACTGCAGCATGGCCATCTGGGCCGTGGCGTCCTGCATGGCCACACGGTCCGGCCGCAGCCGCAGGTATGTCTTGCCTCGCTCGATTTCCTGGTTGGCCGGGTCATCCAGGTGTCCATACACGATCTTCTCTGAGAGGGTCAGAGGCCGGTTCAATCTGGGAGGAGAAGGGAGAAAGGTGCCCTGGTACCAGCTGCACCCACTCCTGCCCATCCACAGTCTCTCCCGCTCAGTGCACACGGCAACTGTGACAGTGGTCAGGGACAGGGAGCCTGTACTTAGGACCAGGAGTTCCACTCAGGTGGGGACGGCTCAGTCCTGCTCATGGTGGTACCTCCAGCACACGGCGTGGCGCCTGGAGCTCATTAGGTGCTCCAAAATCACTTGATGAGAGTAAGTGAATGATAACATCACAAGAGGTTACAGGGCTGGTTTTTTCAAAGGATGTTTGCTTTCTCAGAATATTAGTTGATACTATCTAGTAAGCATCTATAATGTGTATACCTCATCATTTAATCTACATTGTACCCTTGTCATTTAATAAAACAACTAAGAACAGGCTCAGCAGAGTGATGTTTATGGCTCAACTTTGCAGCTAGAGTCTCCCCTTGGATCCTCAACTTCTCTCTGTGCCCTCAGCCCCACTAAGACACAGGGGATCAGCACCTACATCCCCTTCACCGAATCTGGCCCTCCCGCCACACATAGCCCTCCACTTCCATTGTCCCACTAGCAGCCCTCGTTCCCACCCCACTGAGACAGGCATGGCTGTCAGCTATCAAGAACTGAAACCCAGTCACTGTCTCCAGCCTCTCACTGGCCCTCCTCTTCCCACCTCTTCCTAGACCCTCCCTTCTCCATCAGGGCCAAAATGGCAGTCGAAGCCTGGCTTTTGCGGGGAGTGCAGCCCCTGCCAGGACTCAGCTGCCTCCTCCTCACCAGCCTCCACTCATCTAGACTGAGCTCCGTGTGGGGCCACTCCTCCCACCCTGCTCCCAGCTGACCCCCTGCTGCTGCCCACTCAATGTGGCCGCCCACACAACAGAGCAGCGGCCCCCTCCTGCCACAGCAGCCCTCATGATCTGCCTGCCACCAGCACTCCCCCCATTCTCAGAGCTAGGCCAAACTCAAGACCTCCTAGGAAGGAGCAAAGTTCCACTCATACCCAATAGGCTGTGCTCTACTCTCTGAGGCCAAGTAAAAAAAAGCATCAGACTGGGAATCCGAAGCTCAGGGTGTAAGCCTGACCCTATTACAAAACCCACTGTGTAACCAGATAAGCAAGTGCTCTTGGGAGCTCAGCCAACCCAGCTCTAAAGTCCACCGCTTGCACTGGAATGCGCTAGCAGCATGCACTTACACAGCACTTCGTTTTTAGACAGCTTTACTGAAGTATAATTGCACATATTTAAAGCATACGATTTGATAAGTTTGAACACAGTACACACCTGTGACAACAGCACCACCATCAAGATATTGAACATATTTATCTCCCCCCAAAAAGTTTTCTCCTACCCCTTGGTAACTCCTCCCTCCCACCCCACACCCTGGTCACCACTGATGTGCTTTTTGTCACTATAGATTAGTGTCACCATAGGATTTACTTTTAGCTCTGCATTGTCCTAAGCACTTTCAGGTACATAACTCATTTTATCCTTACAATACAGAGGACGAAACCGCAGCACAGAGAGGTGAAGCGGCTCACTCCCAGATCACAAAGCCAGCGAGTGGCAAGGCTGGCACACAAGGAGCCAGCAACGTGGCTCTGCTGGCCGCGCCCTTTACGTTAACCTACACTGTCTCTCAACACTTGGAAACTCACAACAGAGCCCTGCACTTAGTTAGCGTGCAATTGTCATTACTGCTATTACCAATACGACTCTGCTGGAAAGCACAGAAACTGCCTTCTGTCAGCTCCTCATCCCCAAGTTTACCTAACCCCTCAGAAGTAAGAGTTCCCTAAGGCACTGGCTCTCAGGGTAACAGCAGATCAACTGGCCATTCTGAGAATCTCTCTAGTTCTGCCCTGGTGAGAACCCTAAATAAAAATAGAACTAGCTGGAGGTATAGCCTGCCCTGTTTGCAGCAGCAACTCTGAGGCTGGTATATGGGCGATGACTCACTGTGCAGAGCACAGCCCCTCTTTCTGGGACCCAGGGGAGATAAAAAATAGCATATGAGCTTAAAAAGACCTTGAAAGCATTTGCTTGAAGTTGTATAAAAAAGCTGACAATGACAAAGCCTAAGGATTGGTTCATTATCACATTTCCTTGAAGATTAACTGAGGGTAGCAAAATGGGTTTTCAAAGTCCATCTGTCCCTCTGCTGTTCTCGATGACATGGACCCAGTTTGCAAGAACAGAGAATCAGACTCCTTTTGTCACAGACACAGGGTGAAGGAAGAGTCCCCCAGCAAATTTCCTGACCTTCTAAAAATTCTTTAGAATAAAAGTCATTTTAGAATAGCCTCACCTCTACCTTCTTTCTCTATGTCAGAGTTTCTCAGCCATGGCTCTAATGACCATGTGGCCAGAGGATTTTTTTTTTTTTTTTTAAGACATGGTCTGCCTGGGTTAGAGTACAGTGGCCTCATCACAGCTCACTGCAACATCAAACTCTTGGGCTCAAGTGATCCTCCTGCCTCAGCCTCCCGAGTACCTGGGACTACATGCATGCACCATTACACTCCACTAATTTTTTTTTATTTTTTGTAGAGACAGGGTCTTGCTATGTTGCCCAGGCTGATCTTGGACTCCTGGGCTTAAGCAATTCTTCCACCTCAGCCTCCCAGAGTGCTAGGATTATAGGCGTGAGCCACCACATCTGGCCTCAGATGATTCTTTTGTTGTGGGGCTTATCTCCCATTGCCTTAAAGAGCATTTATTTTTTTGAGACAGAGTCTCACTTTGTTGCCCAGGCTAGAGTGCCGTGGTATCAGCCTAGCTCACAGCAACCTCAAACTCCTGGGCTTAAGCGACCCTTCTGCCTCAGCCTCCCGAGTAGCTGGGACTACAGGCATGTGCCACCGGGCCCGGCTAATTTTTTTTTCTATATATTTTTAGTTGGCCAATTAATTTCTTTCTATTTTCAGTAGAGACGGGGTCTCACTCTTGCTCAGGCTGGTTTCAAGAACTCCTGACCTTGAGCGATCCACCTGCCTCAGCCTCCCAGAGTGCTAGGATTACAGGAGTGAGCCACCGCGCCCGGCCTAAAGGACATTTTTTGTTGTTAAGCAAAAACTAAATAGCAAATAATACTCTTCTGTCAAGTTATCTCAAAGCAAACCTCTATGTTAGCTCTCCTTCCATGCCCAATGAAGAACAAGGTGGAAGTGTTTGCACATTAAAGGAAAATCCATCATTTTTCCAATGAGCTACAGTCTGAGAGCTCCAAGAATAAACAAAATACTGTTTCCTGGGAAACAGGTATTTGTACAGGGTCCTATGTTGATGGGGACAGTGGTTCTTAGTCCTGACTACACTTCAGAATCAGCTGGGAAACTGGCCAGTACTTCTCACATTTTGACGTGCACACAAGTCCCTGGGAATCCTGTTAAATGGCAGGTTTGGACTCAGTGGGTCTGGGGTGGGGTCTGAGACTCTGCAATTCTAACAAGCTCCCAAGTGATGAGAATGCTGCTGCTCATGGACCACATTTTGAATAGCAAGGCCTAGACCACTTGCACCAGAATCGCCAGGAATGAGGCCAAGGCAGGGTCATTTTAAAAGCATGCCAGGGGATCCTAATGTGCAACCTGGACAAAACCCACAAGAATGCCAGAGAAGCACTGGGAGGCCGGAGTTGGCTGGTCACATGGTCATTAGCGCCATAGTTGAGAAACCCTGAGCTTGAGTTTAGGGGCAACCACTCAATGGGTAGCTACTATTAATATGCCTGTCCTTGATGAACAGTTAACAGGCTGTTACTGTAACTAGGTGATGCCATGCTAGAGGCTGTTGGAGATAAAGATTAAGATAGTCCCTACCCTTAAAACTGAAGTGAGGGCCGGGCGCGGTGGCTCACGCCTGTAATCCTAGCACTCTGGGAGGCCGAGTCAGGTGGATTGCTCAAGGTCAGGAGTTCGAAACCAGCCTGAGCAAGAGCGAGACCCCGTCTCTACTATAAATAGAAAGAAATTAATTGGACAACTAAAAATATATAGAAAAAATTAGCCAGGCATGGTGGCGTGTGCCTGTAGCCCCAGCTACTCGGGAGGCTTAGGCAGAAGGATCGCTTGAGCCCAAGAGTTTGAGGTTGCTGTGAGCTAGGCTGATGCCATGGCACTCTACATCCTGGGCAACAGAGTGAGACTCTGTCTCAAAAAAAAAAACTGAAGTGAGGATACCATTAAATAGGAAGCAAAGTGGTGAAGGGGGGAGTATAGGATAGTAGTTGGAGCCCTGGATGAGGACACAAAGACAAGGTACCACCGCTCACGCACCGAGTGGCCTCGGGCAGGTTGCTTCTCCACCTGAGGCTTGCC
>CAUYRT010033280.1:0-15988 GCA_963574885.1 Lepilemur ruficaudatus | reverse complement strand
TTTGATTTTTGCATTCCCTGATGACTTATTAAATTGAGCATCTTTTTGTCTATTTATTTGCCATGTGTATATCTTTGGTGAAGTGTATGTTCAAATATTTTGTCTCTACTGCTTCTTTTCCATTTGATTTGTCTTCGTGTTAGTTGTTTTAGTCTTTGATGACCTTTAAATATAATCTGACCAATTTTGTCCAAATACGTCATAAGATGTTTCTGTTTATGTGGGAGAAAAATCCATTCAATTATACCATCTTCTTGAATTAAGGTAGCAGGGGGAGAATGTTCTGATGGGTAAACAATTAAATCCACTCTTTTTTCTAGATCCACTCTAGGAAGTTGAGCTTAGCGAATATGAGATTGAATCCACGCCAGTTTCTCTTGAGCTGCCTGAATTAACTTACGAGGACTATTAAGATCAGAGTCACCCTTCAGAATATCAAACAAGTTGCTTAAAGCATAAGTAGGAATACCTAACATAGATCTAAGCCAATTTATGTCTCTTAGTAATTTTTGAAAATCATTCGGAGTTTGTAGTTTGCCTATATGTATTTGAACTTTTTGAGGAACTATTTTATTTCTATCAATGAGAAACCCTAGATAAGTAAATGGATAATCTTGTTGGACTTTATCCTCAGCAATTATTAAACCAAATTGATGCAATACTTGTTTGGCCTGTTGGTATAGTTGTTCCAATTTTTGTTTAGACCAACATGTAAATAAAATGTTATCCATATAATGAGTAATATAACTATGTGGGAAACAATTTCGTAATATTTCCGAAGGCTGATTGATAAAATGTTGGCACAGGGTTGGGCTATTAAGCATGCCCTGAAGCAAGACTTTCCATTGGTACCGTTTAATTGGTTGTTGATTGTTTAAAGCAGGAATGGTAAAGGCAAATTTTTCTCAATCAGATGTTTGTAAAGTGATTGTAGAAAAGCAGTCTTTTAAATCCACTGTTACAATATGCCAATCTTTAGGAATTACAGTTGGAGACGGGAGTCCCAGCTGAAGAGCTCCCATTGGTTGTGTAATTGATCTTTCTTAAATCAGTTAACATTTGCCATTTACCAGATTTCTTTTTAATAACAAATACAGGGGAGTTCTGTGGACTGGTGGACTCCTCTATATGTCCTGCTTGTAATTGTTGTTCTACTAACGTTTGAAGAGCACCCAATTTTTCCTGGTTCAGCAGCCACTGCTCTCTCCCTATAGGCTCTTGTAATATCCATTTTAGAGCCAGTGCATAATGGTGCCCTTCAACAGCAGCGGCCACTATCTTAAAGTTGGATAGCCTAAACCAAGTTGAAGAGTGGTCTTTTGGTGCCACAAAAGTCTTAGCCCGTTGGCCTTCCTTACTCAAACAAAAACAAGGATTATAATTGATAATAAGCATCATTTGTTTAGCAGGAGCAGATAGATATACTGATGTAAGCTCCCCATTGTTATAACAAATCTCTTCCCATAGATTAATAGCTATGTCAACCACGTAAGGTTTTAGAGTGGCTGTTTATCAGGGCCACAACAATTTAGTATTTATTGACTTTGAAATATCTTAGTCATAGTTCCAATTCCAGTAAGAACTGTGGGGACCTGTTGTAAAGGCCAAGCGGTTGGCCAAAAGCCTTTAGAAATAATTGTAGCATCAACCCCAGTGTCTACAAGTCCAACAAAAGATTTGCCATTTAGTTTGATCTCTAGTTGAGGTCTCTGGTCATTAATAAAAGTTTGCCAATATACTTTAGTTCCAGTATTCCCAAACCCTTCTTGTCTTTGAACATTAGATTTTCCAATTTGCATATAAAGTAAAAACAGAAGTTGTGCAATATGGTCTCCAGCCTGGATAGGATAATCAAAAGTGGAACTTATCATGACTGAAATCTCCCCTGAATAATCTGAATCAATTACACCCAAATACACTGAAATTTCTTTCATAGTAAGAGAACTCCGGCCAATGATTAATCCCACTGTGGCTGGAGGAACTGGACCAAATACACCTGTAGGTACTTTACATATGCCAGCACACAGCGTTAGAAGACCATTATCATGGGATGGCAGATCTAAGGCTGCACTCCTGCTTGTGGCAGATGATAAGTCCACAACCTTTAATTTTGGGGAATCCAGGTTTGAAATTGTTGTGGGGGCTGCTGGCTGGGGCTGTCTATTGCCACATTGTTTTCTGAGTCTGCAGCTGCCAGGTTGGGAATTGTTGGACAAGATTGCCTCCCATATTATTTTTCTTGGGGCTCTGGGCAGGGCCCCACCCCCCATTTCCCTGGTCCATAAGGGGGTGGCCATCAGCATGAAATTTAGAACAGCATTCATTAGTCCAATGATACCCTTTACTGCAGCAAAGGCAAAGTCCAGGAGCAAGACCAGTCAGGTGACTATTATTCATTGTTCTTGGGGGTTGTTTACAATCTGTTTTAAAATAACCTTTTTTGCTGCAATTAAAACATTTAGAGGCTGTTTTTTTCCTCCGGGGCCTTTTTCCTGGATAGCCTCAGCCAATAAGTTGCATTTTATGTGTCTGACCTGTCGTCCCGACAGGCTTTTATATATTCCTCTAAAGGAGTGCTGCTGCACTTTAAAGGGCACAAAAGCCGCTGACACTCAGAATTAGCATTATCAAAAGCCAGCATATGCAGTAACATATTTCCTAAATCAGGAGGCCTAACCATTTTTTGCACAACATCCTGCAGTCTAGTAATAAAATCCACATAACGTTCATTAGCAGTTTGTTTAACATTTACACAAGAAGGCACAGTTTGTCTAGGTGGGGTTGTCTTCTCCCATGCTCTAAGACAGCGTTGCCAGACTTGAGCAATAGCCTGATCATCATATTTCAATTGAGCATCTATGCCACACCATTTTCCCTGTTCCGTAATTTGTGCTGCTGAAATAATCCGTTAGTGGATCTTGGGACTGATTAAGCCATGCTTGCTGACGAGCTTCGTCACCCCACCAGGTGGTGAACTGAAGAAATTCAGATGGAATAAAACTGTCCTAGCAAGCATTTCCCAGTCCCAAGGAATTAATCATTCCACTTGAGCCAATCCCTCAAGCAAGCCTTTCGTATAAGGAGAATTAGTTCCATAAGAAACACAGGCTTGTTTTTATTCTTTCCAAGTTTTAAATGGGATGGGCTCATGAATATAGTGGGGGCTCCAAGGTGCTTGCACTGCCCCGCCTTAATCATCAGAATCTGAATCTGGCTGTACTATAGCAACTAGGAAAAGATAAGCTTCCAGGTCTCCTCTCAGCTGTGCCTCTCTTATGCCTCCCTGAATGTCTCCCTGAATGTTTTTTAGAGCCTTCTTTAAAGCCTTTTTTAAGAGAGGATCATGTTTCAGGGAAAAATCAGCATAAGAAAGCAGTGGTGCTGAGGGTGAGAGCTTGGAGCCAGGGGAGTCTTTATCTGAGGTCTTGCCTTTACTTTCAATTTCACTAGAAGCAACGGGAGGAGGAAGCAGAAACTCATCTTCAGAATTTTTCCGCTCCTTCATTCTCTATTGATCCATACTGAGGACCAGCAGCCAAATTTAGCGGCTTTTTTTCATCATTGCCTGATGTATACAGAAGATCGTATATAACCTCCTCTTCCATGCGAAAGCCAGGCTCTGAATCTGACACTGTCTTTATTTTAGGATGGGAGTGAGCCATCTCATCATCAGAGTCTGAGTCTGATTGAAATGGTTTCACAGCCTGAGTAATTAAGAAGCAAAGGTGCCACACAGAAAGAGGGACCTTTTCTCCTCTCTGGTGCGTGTGCTGCAGTGATGGCCAGCCGCCATTGTCGCAGTCTGAGTGTACCCAGAGAGGGAAACCAATAGCAGTGTTTGGAAACTAAATGAAATAGTTCCTCAAAAGTATTATGCTTGGCAACCACCCCAGAACTCTGTAACAGAGTCTGCAACAATTCAAGGTACTCAGTAAATTTAGACTGATTCTGCCCCACTGTTACCCTGACTGAAAAATCCCCAGAGCTGAACTCACCCTTCCTGGGCATGATGGCTCCGAGCCTTCTCCAGGTCTCTGCGACACTGTATGGTAATCTCCTTCACTCTGGTTAAGCCTTCTCTGCCTTTAGGACCCTGTTTGCTGTGCCAGTTGCCAGGAGTTAGCTACTCTCCCAGCAAAACAGGTCCCAGGCAGGATCCTCACAAGAGATTTGGAAATAATAGAGATGGAGACAAAGTATAGTTTAAAGTGGTGGGGAAGTCAGGGCTCCTCCAGCATTCCCGTGAGCCAGCAGGCACTGAGTGAAGTCCCACATCAGTATTGGTACAGCAATTAGTTGTTAGTGATTATAGACTTATGTGTACAGATCATTCATTTAGGTTTCAAGGCTCCGCAAAGGTTTCAAGGGATCTCTTAATTAATTCTATCTACATGAGCAAATGGTTACAAAATTTTTCAAAGATAAACTTCTTAAGCCCTAAGTTAAGAATAGACCTAGCTGAACATAGAAGTTAAAGATAAAATTGCCAATTAGCAGTAAAGCTAAAACAGAAACATAGAAACCATATATTTCTTTATCTAGTTTCTCATTAGCTGAGACATGTGGTCAGGAGTGAAACGGGAACTGTCGTTGAGGCCAATTGGTTTTGGCTGCAGATGTCTGCTGGGCTGACATTCTTTGATCAGGCCCTTAACCTGTGGCCCCATGCCGAGCCCTGCCTTGCACAAGCTCCAGGCTCCTGCCTGATGGGTGGAATGCCCCCCTTGTTGCTAAGCAGCTTCTGGCCTATGAACTAACATGCCCACAGATTTGTTCAAGGAGAAACCCTGAAAAACTCCTGAAACTTTACACGTCTCGTAGCTCTATTTCCAAACATGTCTCTACTTTCCTTTCTCCTGTACAATGCTGCCCACCATACTTTCATTTCTTCTGCAGCCCAGCTAGCCTAACACACATAGCACTGGTGTGAGCACGTGTGCAGGTGTCGATGACTGAGTGTGCCCAGGCTGGTCTGTTCTCAGTGCTGTCACACAGGGAGCTGTACCAGAAGCCCCTGAGAGCAAGCTTCATTTAAAACACACTTGGCTGCCTTCCTTCTCCTACCCATCCTGAACTACAGTCTCCAGGGCTGGGCTGGGGCAAGTGCATTTTGAAAGCATTTCTCTTGGAAATTGGGACACATGTTACTGCAGCTGTCTGCAGGCAGAAGTAGAGAGGACAGGCTGGGAGCACTGGCTGCCGGACTCACACTGGGCCCAAATCTGGACAAGCAGCCTCATGTTGCTTGGGATGTGGACTGGGCCCAGCTCAGGAAGCTGTTACTAGAACACCTTGGGAAAAAGTTTGTAAAGTATTTAACACAGTGCCTAGCTCATAGCAAGTACATGGTAAATATTAGCTTTCATTAAATTATTGTTTTCCTCTAGGACTGACATAGCCTTTCTCAATTTCCCTACAGTGCTTAGGATAGGGCCTTCCCTGTGGCATATGGTCAGCCCATGCAGTGAACCTGTACGGCTGACACAAACATGCTATGGCTCCTCCCAACCTGCAGAGCAATTCTCTGTATCGGACCCACTCCCCCTCCAGCGAGCACTCCATTTCTTTACTTCTCTTTATAGGAAAATTTACCGAATACTTTTCTACACTCACCTTCTATAATTCTTCCAATTCTGTCATCTTTTACATTTTTACTAAAGAAATTTGAAATATATATTTTGCCAATATTCAATTTGCCAACCTCTCAATAATTTTTTGCTTATTTTAAAGCAAACCCCAGAAATCATATCATTTCACCTAGTAGACTGTATCTCTAACAAGTGAGAACTCTTAAAAGACAAAATAGCAGTATCATTACCACACCTAATAACAATATTTCTCTAATATCAATTAATACCACATCTGTGTTCAAATTTCCCCGATTGCCATAAAAGTTGCTTCATTTGAATCAGGACCTAATTGAGGCCCACACATTACATTTGGTTGATTTCTTTCTTGAGACTCTTCTCCCTGCTCTCTGGAACCCATGCTGTTCAAGGCTCCATCACTCTATGAAAACTATGCTTTTCAAGGTCAACAATAACCTGAATGTTGCTAAAGCTGACAGAGGGTTCTCTGTCCTCACCCTCCCCCACCTGTTGGCAGCATTTGGCTCTGTGGGCCATGCCTTCCTGGGCGAAGCCCTCCTTGCTGGAACAGCAGGTGCATCTCCTGGTCTTCTGCCACCCCCCCCGCCCAGCTGCTGCTCCCCAGCTGCCACCCCCACCTCTGAGCACTGGTGTGCACCAGGACACCACCCCTGTCTCCTTTAGTTTTCTTTTCTCATTCCTTGGTGGAGTTGTCCAGGCTCAAGTCTTTAAAAAGCATTGAGAGTTTGTATATCTGGCCCATTCCAAGTGCCCACTGAACATCTCCAAGCAAATGTCTAATAGTTGTCTCAAACTTAATCTGCCAAAAGCTCCACCCCCATTCTCCCCCTACCCTCAGACTTCTCCATCCCATGCTCCTAATAACTTTGGCCCCTACCTTGGACTCATCCTCCACTCTCTTTCTCTCACATCCCACACTGACCCCCCAGGAGGCACTGACAGGCAAGCTCTATCATTCATAGACTCTAAGCATGGCTGGGTGGGTGGGCAGATGCTTGAACAGAGACACTGTGGTCACATGGAGCCAGAACCTTCAGACAGGGTAATGTGCTTCCATGGCAAGAGGACTTTGCCAGGTCAGGTTGAGGTCCTGGCTCCATCCAGGAAAGGGAGAATAATTCTGTAGATGCCATGCACCTTGATTGAGCAAATAAAGAGGAGGAAGCTGTTTTCTTTCTGCTTTCATTAAAGGACAGAAGCAGTGGGGCCAGCACTTAGCAAGAGTTGGGAAGCAGGCAGAGGAAGAATTTTAACCTCTTGGGTGTTTTCTTCCATGATACCTCTGCACTCACCCAGCCCCATATCGTGGCTTCTTTGGCCTGTCCTCCAAGGCCACCACGTCTGCGTGTCCCTCCGCTGCAGGAGTGGGAGAAGCCAGGTTGCATATTAATGCAGATCAGATGGCAATGAAATGATTTGTTATTTCTCAGTATGAGGTTCCCCGGGGCTTCTGTCCCTCTTGGAATTGGGCAGGAAGAAGAGATCTGGGGATAAGAGACAAAGAGTGGGGAAAGGATACTTCTACCCAGTGCCCAGCCCCTGGAAACCCTCACCACCTCTAGTCCCTCGTGTAGCTGCACTCTCACCGTAGCAAGGCCAGAGAAGAAATGAGAAATGATTCATAGTGAAAGTTTGATCAGGAACCCCTGTGTACCATCTCGTTCTCCAACTTCAGCAGGCCCAGTAGAAAACTGAGGTGGCAAGGATCTCCCCAGGAGAAACAGCAGGCAGAGGGCTGCTGGCTCTGCGCTGCTCCTCCTCGCCTCACCCTGTCCATGGAGGTCTCTCCCTGCCTGCTGGCTCCACCGTAGAGAGGTGTGGGCAGAGCAGAACACACATGCACAAGGGGGCCATGGTAGAGAGCAGGCTGGGACCAAACGTGGAGTCAGCAACAATGATTCCTTCCTGAAGTTCTGTCGGGGAATGGGTAAAAGCTGGGCAAAACCACGGAGAAAGAAACGGATGGTCCAGAAGGTATTCAGCCAGCCAAGATGTCACGATCAAGGGAAGAGAGCTGCAGGGAGGAGGTGAGGGAGGCACGTTGGTTGTCTCTGAGTCTCTGGGTCTCCAGGCTTGGGGAGCAGGGGACTAACTGGACAAAGGAAGGAGTTGCTCTTAGTGCCTGGCATAACTTCCTAAATGAGAGATTTCCAACAACTTCCACCCCCTCCCCCATGCTGATTATTTCTTACTTTTGTTCTGCTCCCTTGGGAAGCAGAAGCAGGACAGGTGAGAGGGAAAGATGAGGGCACCATGGTTTCTCTCTGGTACTGACCTGTGAGGCTGGATAGGAATCAGGTGACCCCTAAATTCCTGCATTCCTAGCAGGAGCATCTGAGAGGAAGGGTTTGGGCTCTCTAGGCCACTTTGGGGGCCACAGCAAAGCCTCACTCAAGAAAAATAATCTTTACTCAACTCTTCTTGCCCACAAAATCTGCTGAAGAGACACAAAGAAATCAGGGCTACAGTGGGAGAAAAGGGAGACCCCAGATGCCGTGAGCAGAGGAAGCAGAAGCTGTGGCCGCCGCCAGGGAAACGGACTGGAGTGGCTCTTTCCCCTATCTGGGGAGAAGCTTGCACATTATCTTGGAAGTATGCAGCCTTCTGCTGAGCCATGGGCACCAAGAGAATGGCCTTTCTGCTTGTTATGCGAGATGAGGAAAGAAAACTGAGAAACGGAGGGAAGGGCACACGGGCCACGGAAGGAGTTGGGGTAGAAAACTACATCTTCTTGGCTATTGAATCAAATGCTACAGGTCTGACAAGCCAGACCATCCTAGACCTTCACGCCTAAGATCCCATGCTTCTGATCAGACCTGCCCTGTGAGCTACTTCTCTAACTACAGCAGATGGGAGAAGAAAATGAGTTTTAAGGAATACAGCAAATCTTTACAAGTATCCCTGGATTTATAGCACACTTGAGCGTGAATGGAGATGAGGTTCTTGGCTCTCCTTTCCTCCTCGTCTGCCCCTCCCCTGCCCTGCTCCTTCAGCATCACCATTGCCAGGGCAGCTGCTGCCCAGGTATGCATTTCCCCTGAGCTGTTCTTCCATTCAGTTCTCCCATCACCTGTCTAAGCAGAGAAAGAAGCTGACATGGCCACAGCCCTCCCAGTAGAGGAGGGAATGTTCCAGCCCTCTGTCATCCCTTCTTCCCATATTCCTAGTTCATGGACCTTCCAGTGAAGAAAGAGCTTGAGGCCCTAGGTCCTGGGGGGTTAACATTTCTCTCAGAACCCAACACACGGTTCCAGTTATCACCCAGTCACCAAGGGGAAACAAGGCTTGGAGTCCTTGGCCATCACCGAGAGAGCCACAGCAGGCATTACACCCAAATACCAACTCCCTTTGCCAACTGTCCCCTCATTGTACCTTTTCAACGATGGCCAACCACCCTGCACAGAAAGCCTCCTTGAGTCTGAGGAAAAAGCTATAATCAGACTGAGTCCTCGAGCTACCACTGAGGCCTCCATCGGTTTGATGGGTGGGTTCCTTGCAGCCCTTTGGCTCTGCGGGGAGTGGGAAGAAAGGTGCCCGCTCAGGTCCCAACAGAGTAGGCTTCCCCCAGTGAGCGGCTCCTGGCTTTGACTCCCGCTGCCTCAAAGAGCCCACTTGTTCTTGTGGGAAATGCTTTATTTTCTCTGTGCGCAGCTCCCGCCCTTCTCGCGGCGCTGCTGCAGTTCCGGGCGTGCTGGGCCTCGCGCTGGCCTCTGCCGCCCGCCGCCCGCGCGCTCGCAGCGTCCTCCGCTTCTCACACCTCACTGCCCCAGTCACATGGCTTTACTACCCAAATTCCTTTCCATTTTTTTTCCACTCAAAAAAAATTCTTCACTGTTTCTTTTTTTTTCAGCTTCGTCTTCACCCCAACTTCCTCCCAATCTAGTCTCCTTTAAATCCTGCCAGTTCCCATATCTCTCATCACTTGAGGCCGGTTTCTTCCTCCTCCGCCCCTGGTGAAGGTCTGGGTATTCCCTTGTGCTCCGACATTCCCCACACCTTCTCAAACACTGGTGTCATGCCCTGCTCTCCCCCAGGTCTCGACACACTTCCACCCGCAAGCGTCTTCTCACCCCTTCACTTCCCATGCCCCAGCCCCTCAGCCTCCTGCGTGCAGCGCTTCCCCTCGTCTCCTCCACTCAGTTCCCCCTCCTCGCCACGCAGGTCTCCTGCTCGGGACTCCCTTGCCAAGGACAGCGGGAATTTGTGCCACAGGAGGACTCCCGCAGCGAAACAGTTCAGGGGACGCGCCTTCTCCTTGTCCGGGATTGCTCCGAGTGTCACCGGGCGCTGGGGGGCCACTGTGGTGCCAGAGCCCCACCTCCGGGGCTGCGCCAGCCCTGTCTGGGCGGCTGCAGCAGGTGGGAGCTGTTCGTGGTCCTGCGGCCCAGGCGAGGCTGGGCCTGCCGCGGCTGCCGGTGCTCCGCGGGTGCGGTCCTCTGAGCTGAGCCTGTGCCGCCGCCGCTCCAGCTGGCCAGCGCGCTGTCGCTGGGGAATATGAGGCTCTGCTGGCTCTGCAGCGTGGCCGTGAGCTCCTGGAGGTACAGCGCGGTGCGCAGTGGGCTCTCCAGCAGGCTGGGCACGCCCCCGGCCCGCCCTCCCTCTCTCCGGCGTTCCGTCGGCGCCCCACCCCCACGGAGAGAGAACAGTATTAAAGGAGAGGAAGGCACGGGACTCTAAAGGGGCCTGGATTCTTTCTCCTAGGTCCAGCCATTCCAGAGCGCAGAGTCCAGCCGAAAGGCCATACTTCTGAGGAGGGGGCCGACTTGCCTTCTTATGCAGCAATCTGTCCTGCTGTACAGGGAATCTGTACAGGGACCCTGGCACACGTATCCTGGGACTACGGGGACCCCACAGAACATCTGGTCCTGCTCTTCCTTTCTGCCTGGAGGAAACTGACGGTGGGAAGGCTGTTAGTGCTGGGTTTTCTCTGGGAATGAGACCTCAGGACTGTTTGGAACATTCTGATAGGATCACAAACTAAATAAACCAGGCCCTCTGTGGCATGGGCTTGTTTGAAATGCGTGCTATTTCCACACACTGGGCTGGATGGTGGTAAGATAAGGTTGACAAGGATGGAATTTTTGGCTTTTTGAAGCTTATGAATAAGTGGGTGAAATTGGTAATGAATAATTACTTTTTATATGTAATGGTGGTGTAAGTGATGAGATAGAGAGGTATGCCCAGGGTGCCACAGGAGCCAACATCTCCTCTAGAGAGTCAGGAAGGCTTCCTGGAGGAAGTGACCCCTGAGGTGGAAAGGGTTTCCTGGGAAGGGAGGAAAGCATGAGCACAAGCTCAGACATATGAATCAGTACAATCATTCATTCACTTCTACCATAATTATATGTAAAACACCCACTAAGTGCAAAGTAATGTACTAGGATCTATGCAGGGTACACCTGGTATAGATAATAAGTTATAGTTTCTATCATCAAGTTGGTTCTAATCTTGTAAAGTAGATACGGCATGCACATGAATAAGTAAAAGTCAAGATTTCTGTAAACGCTCTTCCAGCCAAGGGCCATAGGAGTTCAGGGGAGGTAGAGGGTTTTATTTGACTGGTGACCTGTCAAGGCTATGAAGCTTGGGAAGGATTTCAACAGATGGACAAAACAGGGACCAGAGATAGGGAAGACACGTCAGATAGCAGGAAAAGACTAAAGAATGGAAATAGAGCCCTGTGCTTTAATCTAATCTGGCAAGAAAATGACCTCCCCCTTTGCCCCCCAGAAAGGAGAGGGACAGGAAGGAGGCAGGGCTGTTGGTGCTGTTAGTGTGTTTGTTGCTGTGCTGTTCCATTCTTCACACAGGTGGTCCCAGGTCCCTGTTGACCTCCCGTTCCCCCAGAGGAGGCTTATTTGTGGATATCACGTGCCCAGTGAGCTGGGCCTCCCAAGGCATCGGGTACCAGACTTGAATGACCTTCTGGGAAGGAATTTGTGCTCTGCAAATGTATTGATTTCTCTGCACTTGTGAAGTGTTTCAATTTTTTTTTTTCCCCATTTATTTTCCTAGCAAACTTCTTTTGTGAAGAATGAATGAAGGAAGCATATCCACAGCTGAGCCAGCAGTTGGGGGGATGGAGCACCCGGGAGGCTACTTTCATAGTGACCAGTGTTCCAGCTAAAGAATGGAGTTTGGGGATGGAATAGGGCACAGAAAAATTCAAACACTTTTCTGCTGAATTTTCTTTGCTCGCCTGGTTGATCTATTGTCCGAGAGTTGGGTACTTATAGAGACCAATACTGTAAGCCTGCGGTTCCCAACCACCAGGCCGCAACTCGGTTCCCGTCTGTGGCCCATTAGGAATCGGGCTTGGCATCACAGTCTGAGCTTTGACTCCCCCACCCCCGCCATCTGTGCCTCCCCACACCTCATGGAAAAATTGTCTTCCATGAAACTTAGGAATCAGGCCACTCAGCAGGAGGTGAGCGGCTGGTGATCAAGTGACGCTTCATCTGTATTGACAGCCACCCCCCCCATCGCTTGTCTATGCTCTGTCCCCTCAACCGCCCCACAACACACCCCCATCCCCCATCTTCCATGAAACTGGTTTCTGGTGCCAAAAATGTTGGGGACTGCTGCTATAAGTGAAACAGGCTGCAGCATAATTATCCATGGAGCTTGTTCACAGTGCAGATTTCTAGGCCCTGTATCAATCCTGCTGAATTGGAATCACTAGGAATGGGGTCCAAGTGGTTTCATTTATAACTGTTTTTTCTTTTACTTAAAAATCTACTTATTGACTTATAATTTACATGCAATAATATACACCCAGTTTTGAGAGCACAGTTCAGTGAATGTTGACAAATATATATTAATAGACCCATGTAGTCACCACTACAATCAAAATTTCCATCATTGCAAAAAATCACCTCATTCCCCTTTGCAGTCTGCTTTCTGTCAATGCATGTTAATTGCGCCTGTTGTAGAATTTCATATGCATGGAAACCATGCAACATATACACTCTTTCGTGTCTTTCTGTTTTGCTCAGCATAATGCTTTTGAGGTTCATCCATTGTGTTACAGCAGGGATCACTAGTCTGTTCCTTTTATTTGTACATAGTATTCACAACAGATGAGCCGTAATTTGTTGATCTGTTCACCTGGTGATAGACATTTTGGTTGTTTTCAGGATCTGGCTATTTGGAATGAAGCTGCTATCTATGGTCATTAATGGACAAGTCTTTCTGTGGACATATGTTTTCCTATGTTGCATGTGTTTTATCAAGAGTAAAAATCTAGAATGGAAACTGCTGGTTCATATACAAGTATATTTTGAACTTAATAAGAAACTGCCAAAATGTTTACCAAAATTGTTGTACTGTTTTTTATTCTCGCCAGCAGTGTGTGAGGGTGCAGGTGTTTCGCATCCTTGCTGGTGTTTGGTATTTTTCACCCCGTTCTTATTTAATCTATTTGAGTGGCTGAGTTGTAGTATAGCAATATAATTTTAATAAGTATTTTCCTGCTGACTAGTGTTATTTAGCATCTTCTCATGTGCCTACTGGCCATTTATATATCTCTGATGCCCACTGTTTCTATTGAATTCTTTGTCTCCTTATTGGGTTGTAAGGATTTTTCAGATAGTGTGGAAAGCATCTTTGTCAGATGTATTTCTTTGTATAACTCTCTCTGCTGCTCTGCCTTCTAAATCCAAGCCACTTCTGTCTCCCCAGACTCTACTCTCAGTGTGCTCAGCTTGGAGAGACTATCCTGTCCTGCTGTAGTGGGGTCATGGGGCCACCTTAGCATCTATCTGTCACCACCTAGGCCATTTTAAGGGACCAGGGTTTTCCTCTGAGATGAGGATTTAGAGCTGAGGAGACACACAATCTGATATGTTTTAAAAGGATGCCTCTGAGTAGCACGTTGAGATAGACTGAAGGGGCCGGACGGACACAGGACAGCAGTTAGGAGGCTGCTGCAGAAACCCGTTTGGAGCTGGGGCTGTACTGTGCAATTGGACTAACACAGACACCATTCCCTCCACGTCTGAGGGGTCTCAGGAGCTGCCTGGGAAATGACACTCCTCCCCAGCAGGATTTGGCCCTCCCTTTCCACTTGGTTCAGCTCCTGGCCTCCCCTTTCTTTAAGGTCTCTTCTGCCGCACACACACGGCCCACGTGTGTACAGACAGCCGTGCCAGTGCCGCTCACCCTGTCAGCAGACATGGACGAGGCGTCTTGTGTGAGGGCCGCATGGCTCTCGTCCTGGGAACACCGGGAGAACTAGGGCCCAGCCCTGTGCTCGAGCATCCGGTGGCCCAGGGATCGTTATGCTGCCATAGCTGAGACACACTCTGCCAGCACAGAGACAAAGGTGCGGAGAGGGAAGGATTGGGGGCACTCAGGGGCACAGCTCTGGGGATTTCTAAGAGGCACCCAAGCCTCGTGATAGAAATGAAACATGTTATTAATGTGCTGGGTGGGAGTTGTGTCTACACTGCCCCTGCCGTGCTACCTGCGGCCCCATCCAGGTAGTGCTCCACCCTGCTAATGCTCCTCTGCCACTTGAGCCAGGTCAGGTCCCTCTTGGCAGACTTTACATCCACAAAAGAGCTGTGCCATAGAAATACAAGGTGAGCAACATGTGTAATATTAAAAACATCTAGTAGCCACATCAAAATATTTCAAGTGAATTTAACTTTAATGATAGTTATTTAACCCAATATATACAAAACATTATCGTTTCAACATGTAATCACAAAATATTAAGTACTTGGAAAATTCCTTTTTTATACTAAATCCTAGAAGTTTTTGTGTATATTACACTTATAGCACATCTCAATTTAGAGGTTAAATTTTTATTGGAAATTTGGAATCTGTATTTAGATTTCACTAAGTTTACATTGAGAAAGAATGTTCACATACTCCAGTTGTCGCACAGATACTTAAACATTTCCCAAAAACCAAATGGAGTATCAGTTTTTAAATTTACTTTTACATTAGTTAAAATTAAACAAATCAACGAGTCAGGTCCCCAGCCACATAGACGAGCCACCTGTCAAGTGCTCAACAGTGACTGGTGGCCACAGAGGGCTGTCCTCTTCTGTCTGGGTCCCAGCCCCCTGCACTGTGCTCTGGCTTCCCACGTGGGCGCTGCTGTCCTCTGCCCCTTCCACCCCCCCCCAACGAGTGTCTTCCCCACTGGGAAGGAGGGCAGGGAAGATGACAGGACAAGGGTGGTAGTGGGGTGGGGGGTCCCTGCTGGGATATGGTCCACTGTGTTAGAATGATTTGGTTGTTAAATAAAGACTTTACGTCATTATTTCACATTTTTAAACTTTGATAATTTCTTTCCCCAGGATGAGTTTTTTCAAGCTTTAGATCGCTGCCTAGAATTGGCTTGCTTTGCATAATCCCACTTTTGAGGTTTAGCCCCACCCCTAGGGCCTCCTCCTTGCCTCCCCCACCAGGACACCTGGACTGGGCATTGCACTTTCCAGCTATCCACTGGGACAGCCACTGGCTCTGGCCTCCCCTCCCTGGGAATGAGCCCACCACATGGCTGCTGAGAGAGGCTGGGAGAACCCTCCCAGAGCTATGTCAGGATTAGCCCCACTGCCCTGTGCCCAACTCCCACACAAGTGGGATTTCAGGGCTGTGGACACTGCCAGGAAGGGAAGGCGGCTCTTGTAGTGCAGAGCTGGGCAGGGCAGTGGGCACCAGGCTCCAAGTCCCCACAGAGTGATGTCTCCTCAGCTCCTCATCTCCTCCAAGGCTGCAGAGGCGGCAGGAATTGCGGGGCAGCAGAGTTGTATGATCCTCAGGTGGGTCCTTCTGGGCTCACAGAGGGGCACTGAAGCTCCCAGTCCTATCCTTCTGAGAATGGAGTCCTTTCTCACCTGGAGGCCAGGTGCTGCCCCAAGAAGGAGGCACTTACGGCTTCGTGGCCTCCTTTCTGCCGCCCATGCCACTGCTTATAGCGAAGTCCCAGCAAATCTGGGGGGCCCCATTTTGGCATCAGAAAGGGGTGGCTTCTTCTGAGCCCACTGGCCATGATCCCAGGCTTCCAACACTCTGGCTGAAGTCCAGATTCCTTTCTAGGACACCCTGTTTGGGAGGAAGTATAATACAGTAGGTACGAGTGCTCATTAAGGGGCTGGCCTGTCTGACCTTGGACAAGGTCTTAAACTCCTTTAAGCCTCATTTTTCTCCAACTGTAAGTGGGAATGATGGGAATATTTTCCACCAAATTCTTGTAAGTATTTTTTTTTTCTTCCGAAAATTTTTTGGGGGAAAACTACAAAACATTTACAGTACAATGTTTACAGTCACAATTTGTAGTGAGCTGATTTCCCAAAATATATTACTACTCAAGTTGACTTATCTTGTTACATTCAAAAACCTACTCTGTCAAAGTAGTCCAGAGAGTA
>CAUYRT010033279.1:0-12205 GCA_963574885.1 Lepilemur ruficaudatus | reverse complement strand
TTGAAAAATGCCTACATACATATTATATCAAGAGAAAGAAATAAAGGGCATCCAAATTGGGAAATTAGAGGTCAAACTGTCCTAGATTGTCCTAGATCTCAGGTTATAAAAATCAATATACACAAATATTTCTATATATTAGTAACAGTCAAGCTTAGAGTCAAATCAAGGACTCAATACCTTTTACAACAGCTACAAAGAAAATAAAATACCTAGGAATATATTCAACCAAGGAGGTGAAAGATCTCTACAAGGAGAACTACAAAAAACTAATTAAAGAAATCATAGATTACACAAATGGAAAAACATCCCCTGCTCATGGATTGGTAGAATCAACATTGTTAAAATGTCCATACTGTCCAGAGTGCATAGACTCAATGCACTCTCCATCAAAATACCAACATTGTGCTTCACAGATCTAGAAAAAGTAATTCTAAGCTTTGTTTGGAACTGAAAAACAGCCCAAAAAGCCAAAGCCATATTAAGCAAAAGGAACCAATCTGGAGGCATTCCATTGCCTGACGTCAAATTATACTCAAGGATATAGTAACCAAAATAGCATGGTACTTATATGAAAGTAGAGACATAGACCAATGCAACAGAATAGAGAACCCAGAAATAAAAACCATCTACCTACAACTAACTGATCTTTGACAAAGCACCCAATAACATACACTGGGAAAAGGAAACCATATTCAATAAATGGTGTTAAGAAAATTGGATAGACACATGCAAACGAATGAAACAGAACCGCATCTCTTGCCATATACAAAAAAATTAATTCAAGATGGATTAAAGACTTAAATGTAAGGCATGAAACCATAAGAATTTTAGAAGAAAACCTAGAAAAAACTCTTCTAGACTTGGCCTAGGCAAAGAATTTATGACTAAGACCCCAAAGGCAAATACAGCAACAACAAAAATAAATGGTACTTAATTAAATTAAAAAGCTTGGGCACAGCAAAGGAAATAATCAGAATAAAGAGACAACCTACAAAATGGGGGAAATATTTGTCAACTATATATCCAACAAAGGGCTGATATCCAGAATCTCCAAAGAACTCAAACAAATCAGCAAGGAAAACAAACAGCCCCATCAAAAAGTAGGCAAAAGACATGAACAGAAGTTTTTTTAAAAGAGGAGATACAAATGGCCAAGAAATACATGAAAAAATGCTCAACATCAATCATCAGGAAAATGTAAATTAAAACCACAATGAGAAACCACCTTACTCCTGTCAGAATGGCCATTATTAAAAAGCCAAAAAACAGTAGATGCTGGCAAGGATGTACAGAAAAAGGAACACTTATAACTGTTGGTGGGACTGCAAATTAGTAAAACAGTATGGTGATTCCTTAAAGAGATAAAAGTAGACCTACCATTCGACAGAGTAATCTCACAACTGCATATCTACCCAAAGGAAAAGAAGTCATTTTATCAAAAAGACACCTGCACTCAATGTTTATTGCAGCACAATTCACAATTGCAAAGATATAGAATCAACCTTAAGTGCCCATCAATTCAATGGGTGGATAAAGAAAATGTAGTGTGTTTGTGTATGTGTGTGTGTCTATACTATGGTGTACTACTCAGCCATAAAAAAGAATGAAATAATGTCTTTTGCAACACCTTGGATGGAACTAGAGATCATTATCATAAGTGAAGTGTCTCAGAAATGGTAAAACAAACACCACATGTTTCCATTAATAAGTGGGAGCTAAATGATAGGTACACACAGGCACAAAGAGATATAAAGGACATTGGAAACCAAGAAGGGGTGAGAGCAGGAGTGGGGTGAGGGATAAAAACTTACCTATCGGTTACAATGAACACTATTCTGGTGACAGGCACACTAGAGAAGCCCTGACGTCACCATTATACAATGTATCCATGTACCAAAAACATCTGTACCCCCTTAGTATTTTGAAATTTTAGAAAGTGCCTACATATAAGTGCTCAACAATGTTAATTTTTATTAATTGCAGTTTTGTAAAAGTGTATCTGTGTATTACTTGTATAAATTTTAACATAAAGAGAGTTTATAATAAAACTGAAAAGAAAATTAACAACCCCAGGCAGAATAAAGACAACACCAACTCAAAGTAATTTTTAGGTGACATCAAATAAATAGCCCTCATGTGAGACAAGAGTGTGTGAAGGGTGGCAATGAGATCTGCAGAGGTTAGAGAGAGTTTTTGAAGGGTATAGAATTTGGAGGGGGTCTTGAAAATTAAGTAGGATTTGAATTAGGGAGAAACAGATATTATTTTTAAAAGAACATAGCTGATGAAGACAGGCACACAGGAGCAAATACTAAAGGCATGTTTGAGAGCATAGATGTCACTGGTTGTAGTGGAGGATTGTTTTAGATACCAGCTGGAGTTCAATTTTGAAGTAGATTGGGCTAAATCACTCACCAAAAGCTTTATACAGCCAAGATATATATCCCGGAGTTGATGCTCGAGCCATTGATGGCTTTGAGCAGGATTTATCATGAATGATCCAACAGTGGAGTATAAATGGATCCGAAATGAACAGACCCGTTTGAAGGAAACTTTATCCAGGCAGGGTTGAGGACTTAAATCATATGGCTTTCTATTATTGAAAAAATTTTTTAAAAAGCTCATTTTCTTCAGAAAAATGAGATCTCTGTAAACTCTCCTTGTTCAGGACCCTTGGGTCAGGGTCTGCTTGTGGGTGGGTTGCTTTGCAAGAGCTCCTGATAGCTTTCTACCGTGTCTGGGTTCTCTCTCTCTCAGGACAGGGAACACGTCTCCTGTGGATCAAGGTCACCATTTCATTTAACAAGCTGCCAAAATTGGATACACAATAACTGTTAAGGCGTTACTGACTTAGTGAGTTAGTTAAAACCCAAGGAAATAACATGGGATTTTTGACCTTTTGACATGAAGTTTTACCTTAAAAAATCTTTTCACCCAGTTCTCATTCCTTTTGAGTCTCAATCTTTCTATGCAGGTTTTAAAAAGACCCAGATTCCCACGACCTTGTTTTCTTTTGCTATCAAAGGTTGATAATCTCACTGTTGGTTCCGTTGTAATTACTCTAATGTGTAGCTGAAGGACTGAAAAATTACATATAATAATAAGTAATGCAAGAAGCCTCACACAGATGACAGAGCTTTCAATCAAAATTATATCCAGAAATTACTCTGAAATAAAAAAATTACTACATTAAAAAAAAGGACATCAAAATCTTGTATGAATTGTTGTGCATAGCATCATATGCTAAACCCCCAAACTAAAGGGGATCTTAGGTAACATCTTATTAGAGATCTGAGCATATATTGTATTAATAAATATAAAGTATTTGTACAATAGAATTAAAAGATATCAGTTAAAAAAATTATATCCAGAAATGGAAGGTTTGAATATAATTCTCTATTACTTGTGAAGAATAATGAAGACTCACATAAACTCACTCACATGATTATGTCTGGGAAACACAACCAAGCCAAGTGGCTATTGTGCAATTGATTTAGTATTTAATATTTCCTTTAATATTAATTTAGTACATTAATGCTTCTCATAAAAATTTTTCAGAAAATACAACTAAGAAGCATAAACCATAATATGACCATGATTAACATTGCTATATATCCTTCAGATATTTTCTTATGTATAATTTTGTGAGAAAAAGGTTATACTATATAGGCTCCTTTTTTCTGATTTTTCTACTTTATATATGGCAAAGACTTTTCAAACACTATTATTTTTAAAAACTGCAGTGGATTTTATTATCTCTTTAGATAAATCTTCCATTTTTGGTAGACATTATATTATTTCCAATTTTTCCATTAATATATAAGATAATGCTTGGAACATCCTTGTGCATTAATCTGTTTGCATTTGTTAAAATATGTGCTTAATATAGATACTTTAAAATTAGAATTACCAAGTCAATGGGACACACATTTTTAAGGCTATTGCCCAGAAGTTTATACCAATTTGCACAACCAACACCACAGAGAAATTATCAAAGTAATTTGTTGCTTCAGGAGTTACTCTATATAGAAGCTATGGATACTTTTCTATGCTGCCTCCACAAGACTGCTTCTACTAGGACTCTGGCAACAACATCAGTCTAAACCAGTGCTTTTTTCTGTTCTATATGTAACACAATTACTTATGAGTTTCCTTTCTCTGTCCTCTGATTACAAATACAGACTACCGCAAACTGCTAGCCTACTGAGAATCTCTAAGTGAAGTGGTACCCTGTCATGGTAGATTGCTTCCAAAGACGGCCACTAACAATGCCTCCTATCTCTCTACGCATGTGCCACACCTACCACATTGACATGGAGTCTGTTTCTCCTGCTCTTACATCTGGTATTGCCTTGTGGCTTGTTCTGACCAGTGGAACGCAGTAGAAGTGCCATTGTGATAGTCCCACCCTTTAAGAGGCCTGGCAGCTTGTACCTGTCTTATTCGATCCCCACGTCACCATGGAGAGACACCTGGATATCCTGATGGGGAAAGAGGGAGAAATTGCCTTATAGACATCCCAGTCTTCACCAAAGCCCCAGACATGCGAATGAGGCTCTTTTAGATGTTCAAGTCCCAGCCAAGCACACATCTGAAATCAGCCACATGGGTGGTCTCAGCAGACACTACGCAGATTACAAAAACCATCCAACTGAGTATTGCCAAGCAAAGAATTGTGAGAAATAAGAAATCATTATTTTAAAACATTAAGTTTTGGAGTGGTCATTACACAGCAATAGGTAATTGAACCATCAGTTATCTATAGGTTTAAAAGGCTGCAGAGATGAATTCTAAGCATAGCTGTGGGAAAGACTGCTCTTCTCCCATCCTAATATATGTTCCTTGTTTTCTTAGTAATAGACCTCCTGATTTTTAGATATGGCCATCTAGAATAATAGGTATATTTCACAGACTTCCTTGTGTCCAGTGTGACAAAATGACTAAGTTTTAGCTTAGAAACATGAGGAGAATTACTATGTGAGATTTATAGGAAATTTCTTGTTTGTTTCTTGTTTTTTGTTTTCTTAATAACAGAGGTATGTTTCCCCCCACCTCCACCCTTTTTTTTCTTCTTTTTTTTGCTGGAATGCTAAAATAATGACTGAGCTCAAGCAGTCATATTAGACCATTATGTACCATAAAAAATGTTGTAAAATAAATAATAAAAACAATTTGATCTTTGATGATTTGTTTAGCTGCCACTAAAGTCCTGAACTACCTATGTTCTGCCTCTTGTGAGTGATAGAGAAAAGCTTCTACTTTGTTTCAATCCACTGTGATTTGGGGTTCTCTGTCACATGCAGCTCAAACTAATGCATAGAATTTTCCAGATTTAACCAAGGAAAACAAACATAGAACCAAATAGTCTAGAGACTCAAAAAGAAATAAATACCAAAAGAAAAAAAAAGCCTCTGACCATACTATAGTAAAATCATAGTAAAAAATTCCAAAATCAAAGATAAAAGAGAAAATCTTGAATGCAGCCAAAGTAAAAACAAACAACATATTAATATAAAGGAACATAGATAAGAATGTCAGCAAATTTCTTTTCAGAAATTATGAAAACCAGAAAACAGTAGAGTAACATCTTCAAAGTATGTAAAGAAAAAGTTGTCAACCCAGATATTATGCCTAATGAAAATATAATTTTTTTTAAAATGAAGGTAAAATAAAAACTTCTTCAGACAAACAAAGCTAGGAGAATTCATTGTAAAAGACCTGCAGTTCAAGGGATGTTTAAAGGAAGCTCTTCAGGTTGAAGAAATATGATACCAGGTAGAAACTTGGATCTATACAATGTAAAGATATCCAGATATGATAAAAATGATGATAGTTACAAAGGACATGTTTCCTTATTTTTAACCATGTTTGAAGAGAATACACTATCTAAAGAAAAACAGTAATAATGAATTGTGGGATTTATAACATACAGAAGCAATATGTACAATGAAAATAGCACAAAGAATATGAGGGAGGAAATAGAAGTGTAATATTGTAGGTTGTTACACTATATGTGAAGTGGTGTAATATTATTTGAAAGCAGATTTGGATAACTTAGAGATATATATAGGAAACCCAGGAATAGCCACTAAAAAAAAAATAAGACATGAAGTATAAATTATAAACTTAATGGAGATAACATGGTGTCATAAAATCATTTATTCAGTTAATCCAAATGATAGTAGAAAAACATGAAAAAGGAAATCAAAACATAGATGGAACAGATGGAAAACAATAGTAAGTTGGTAAATTTCAATCCAGTCATAAAAATTACATTAAATATAAATAGTATAAACACTAATTAAAATGCAGAGATAAAAAGGAAGGTTCAACTCTACACTGTCCACAAGAAATTCACATTAAACATAAAGACACAGATCAGAAGCAAAAGGATGAAAGAAAGCAATGCTATGCAAATACTAATTGAAAGAAACAGAGTCAAAGAAGTGCAAACCAATCCATAGACTGGGAGGAAGTATTTGCAAAAGAGATACATGAGAAAGGATTGTTATCCAAAGTAGACAAAGAAATCGTAAAACTCAGCAATGAGGAAATGAAACTGATTTGAAAATGGACAAAAACAAAAATTAGAGAGACAGTTAAATGGATACAGAAAATCACAACTTACTTGGAGCAGAAACTCACAAGCAGACACCTCCAAGGGAACCAGCACAGACATAGGAAAATCAAAATAGTAATTGACAAATTGCAGGAGGCTCAGTGTAGACAAGCCTGAGAGTTAAACTCCAGGAGATCCAGTTGTAGGGGGCGGGGCTCACACTTTTGTGAGTTTTGCCTCCAGGAGCTCATCAGGTTCACACAGTAAAGCATCAGAGAAAAAAATCTCCTCATGCTTCCAGCAGGAAGAGAGAAAAGGAACTATTCAAAAAGATTTAGACCTAATCATGGGACTATGTCTTTCCCTCTCCCAACACCTTACCACTGCATTACTAATGGCTTTATTTACCACAGTTCCTTTCATTCAGCACATTATGTCTATCTTCCAACAAAAAATTACAAGGCATACTAAAAGACAAAAACAAAAAACAAAAACAAAACAACCACCCACAATTTGAATTAGCGTAAGCCTCAGAGCCATACTCAAATATGGCAGGGATACTGGAATGATCAAACAATGCATTTAAAACTATGATTCATATGCTAAAGGCTCTGATGGAACAAGTAGACAACATGCAAGAACAGATGGATAATCTAAGCAGAGAGACATCCTAAAAAAAATTTTAAGAAAAGTTAGAGATTAAAAACAAACACTGTAATAGAAATGAAAAATACCTTTGATGGGTTCATCAGTAGACTGTAGACCAGACATGACTGAGGAAAGAATCTCTGAGCTTGAGGCTATATCAATAGAAACTTCCAGAATGGGAAAGCAAAGAGAAAGAAGAGTAACAAAAAGGGAACAGAATATCCAAGATCTACAGGGCAACTACAAAAGGTAACATGTAATAGGAATACCAAAAACAGAATAAAGAGAGAAAGGAACAGAAGAAATATGTGAAGCAATAGTGACTGAGAATTTTCTTAACTTAATGTTAGACACCAAACCACAGACTCATGAAACTCAGAGAACCCCAAGCAGGATAAATATGTTGGGTATAGTGATGACTTTATTTTTTTTTATTTCAGCATATTACAGGGGTACAAATGTTAAGGTTATGTATACTGCCCTTGCCCCCCACCCGAGTCAGAGCTTCAAGTGTGACCATCCCCCAGACGATGTGCATCACACTCATTATGTATGTATACACCCATCCCCTCCTTCCCCCTCCCGTCTGCCCGACACCCGATAAATGCTATTCCTGTAAGTGCACTTAGGTGTTGATCAGTGAGACCAATTTTCTGGTAGTAGAATGGGTTTCAGCTCTATCCAGGAAAATACAAGAGGTGCTATATCACCATTGTTCCTTATAGCTGAATAGTACTCCATGGTATACATATACCACATTTTATTAATCCACTCATATATTGATGGGCACTTGGATTGTTTCCACAACTTTGCAATTGTGAATTGTGCTGCTATAAACATTCGAGTGCAGGTGTCTTTTTTACAGAATGTCTTTTGTTCTTTTGGGTAGATGCCCAATAATGGAAGTGATGACTTTTTAGATAAAACACGACAGGTACAATTGATGATAGGAATAATTGATAAGATGGACTTCATTAAATGAAAAACTGCTCTGTGAAGGACACTGTCAAGAAAATGAAGAGATAAGTCACAGATTGGGAGAAAATATTTGCCAAAGACACATTTGATAAAAGACTGTTATCCGAAATACATAAAGAACTTTCAAAATACAACAAGAAAGCAAACAACCCAATTTAAAAAAAAATGTGCAAACTACCTAAATAGACACCTCAACAAAGAAGATACACAGATAGCAAGTAAGCATATGAAGGGATGTTCATTGTCACATGTCATTAAGAAATTGCAAATTAAAACAATAATGAAATATCATTGTATACCTGATACAGTGGCCAAAATTCAGAACACTAATAATCTCAAATACTGGTAATGATGTCAAGCAATAGACATTCTCATTTATTGATGCAGGAAATGCAAAACGGCACAGCTACTTTGGGAAACAGTTTGAAAGTTTCTCACAAAATGAAACATACTCTTACCATATGGTCCAGCAATTGTGCTCCTTAGTATTTGCCTAAATGGGTTGAAAACTTACATCCATGCCAAACCTGCATGTGGATGTTTATAGCAGCTTTATTCATAATTGCCAAACCTTGGAAGCAACCAAGTTGTTCTGTAGTAGGTGAATGAATAAATAAACTATGATGCATCCAGACAATGGAATATTTTTCAGTGCTAAAGGGTGGGGGAACATGGTGAAGGATGAAGAAGTGGAACAGAGAGGATTTTTTAGGGCAATGAAAATAGTCTGTATGACATGATAATTATGAATACATGTCATTGTTCATTTATCCAAACCTATAGAATATACAACACCAAAGGTAGACCCTAATATTAACCATCCCTTTCTACTTCCTCAACCTCTGGCATCCACTAATCTTTTTACTATATCCATAGTTTTTGCCTTTTCCAGAATGTCACATAGTTCGAGTCATATATTAAGAGCATGTGGCCTCTTCAGATTGGCTTCTTTCACTTAGTAATATGCATTATTCAAGTTTCCTCCCTGTCTTTTCATAGCCTGATAGCTTATTTCCTGTTAGCACTGAATAATGTTCCATTGTCTGGATATACCAGAATATTTCTACACAGCAAAATTCCAGGCACAGATTGTGAAGCAATCTTCACAAAATAAATAAATCCTATAGGATTACTAAATCTAGTAAATTCTATAATACATTTAAAAAAGAAATAATTCTAATTGTATACAACTCTTTCAGAAAGCAAGAGAAAAAAATCACTTCCCAAACCAATTTATCAGACCAGCATTACTGTGTTACCAAAATCAGAAAAAGTCACTACAAAAAAGCTAGATAATAATATCCCTGATGACGTAGATGCAAAAATATGTAACAAAATATTAGCAAATCAAATCTAGTATATAAAAGAATAATATATTATGACCATGGGTAGTTTATCCCCAAATTATTTTAAAATATTGAAATGATGTTAC
Source organism: Lepilemur ruficaudatus (assembly GCA_963574885.1). NCBI lineage: Eukaryota > Metazoa > Chordata > Mammalia > Primates > Lepilemuridae > Lepilemur > Lepilemur ruficaudatus. The sequence continues at coordinate 2,585 of CAUYRT010033279.1, read as the reverse complement.
AATCAATGTAATTCACCATATTAACAGACTAAAAAAAGGTAAAATACAATTATCACAATGGATACAGAAAAAGCATTTGACAAAATTCAAAATCCATTCACATTATAAAGCTCAGAAAACTTATAATAGAAGGGAATTTCCTCAACCTGCTAAAGGAATCTATTTAAAAAAACTTGTGGGTAGCATCATAATAGTGAAATAGCTCCCTGCTAAGATAGGAAAAGACAAAGAAATTCATCTTTGTACAAAATTTGAGCTCCTATTCAATATTGTACTGGAGATCCTGAACAGTTTAATAAGGCAAGAAGAAGAAACAAAAGGCATACAGATTTGAAAGAAAAAATAAAACTCTATTTATTTGCAGGTGACATTATCATCTACAAAGAACCCCCCTTCAAAAAAAATTAGAATAACTGAGTTTAGCAAGTAGTCAAGATACAAGGTTAACAAAAATAAATGCATTTTTATCTATACCAGCAATGATATATTAGAAATTTATATTTTAAAGAAGTACCCTTCACAATAACAAAGACATAAAATATTTAAGAATAAATCTAAGAAAATAGCTGTAAGACTTGTAAGCCGAACACTACAAAATATGGATAAGGACACTAATGCAATCTAAACAAATGGAAATATATATACTGTTCATGGATCAGAAGACTCATTGTTGCTAAACTATCAGTTCTCCCCCAAATTGACTTATAGATTCAACATAATTCAAACAAAAATTCCAATTTTGTAGTAAGTGACAAGCTGATGATTTTAGGCTTCATGTGGAAGAACTAGAATAGCTCAAATAATTTTGTAAAAGAACAAAGCTTAAGGGCTCACGCTACTGGATTTCAAAACTTATCATAAAACTACAGTAATCAAGATGATGTGGTATTGGCATAAGGATACACATAAAGATCAATAGACCAGAACAGCAAGTCCAGAAATAGACCCACACATGTAAGGTGAATTGATTTTTAACAAAGAAACCAAACTATTTTAATGGAGAAAGAACAGCCATTTCAGCAAACGGTGGTGAAACAATTAGATACCCACTTGGAAACAAGTGACTTTGTACACAAAAATGAACTCTAACCAGATCATGTACCTAAATGAAAAATCTAAAACCACAAGACTTCTATAGGAAACCTCAGACCAAAACGTTTGTGATCTTGGGTTAGGCAAAAAAATTTTAGGATAGAAAATCATGAATCGGAAAAGAAAAAAATTGAGAAGTTAGACTTCAAAATGTAGAAGTTCTGCTCTTCAAAAGATGTCAAGAAACAAAAAGGCCAATCATACTGGGAGAAAATATTTTTAAGAACAGATGTTTGATAAAGGACTTTTATCCAGAATATTAAAAGAACTCTTTTGACTCAATAATACAACAAATATTCTGATTAAACAATGGACAAAATATCACCAAAACTGGCATAAATAGCAAATGAGCACATGAAAAATGTCCAACGTTAGTCCTTAGGGAAATGTTAATTAAATCCACAATGAGATATCATTGTATACTCGTGATTAAAATTATGAAAGCAAAATTCACGTATAAAGTACTGGCTAAAGTGTAGAGCAATTAGAACTCTCATATATTGCCAGTGAGAATTCAAAATGGTACAGCCCTTTTGAAAAACAGTTTAGCAGAGTATTAAAAGTTATACATACACTCCCCATGCCACACAGAATGCCCACTTCTAATTATTAATATTTAGCCAAGAGAAATAAAATGATATGTCCACACAAAGACCCATACCTGAAAACTGGAAATAACTCAAATGTCTATTATTTGGTGAATGGTGTACCTACACAATGAAATTCTACTCAGCAATAAAATGGAGAACCATTGGTGTATGCACCAACATGGGTGTATCTCAAAAGTATCATGATTTTAGTGAAAAGTCTAACACATAAGGCTAGATCCTGTGTGATTTCATTAGACGGTATTCTGGAAAAGACAAAACTATAGGGACAGAATTCACATCAGTTATTGCCAAAAATTGGGGGCAAGAGGGAGGGGATTGACTACAAAGAGGCAGCACAGGAGAACTTTTTGAACTGATGGAAATATTATTTGCATACTGATTGTGATGGTGCTTAAAAGAGTGAATTTTATTATATGTAAATTATATCTTGATAAATGCATTTTTCTAAAAAGCAAATCTATGCACTAAAAAATGCTCAATAAAATTAAAGCTTATACATATATTCCCAGTAACTATTTTTTCAGTTATTTAATGCTCATTCTTATTTTTTTTATTTTATTTTATTTTTTTTTTGAGACAGAGTCTCACTCTGTTGCCCGGGCTAGAGTGAGTGCCGTGGCGTCAGCCTGGCTCACAGCAACCTCAGACTCCTGGGCTCAAGCAATCCTCCTGCTTCAGCCTCCCGAGTAGCTGAGACTACAGGCATGTGCCACCATGCCCGGCTAATTTTTTACATATATTTTTAGTTGTCCAATTTATTTCTTTCTATTTATAGTAGAGACGGGGTCTTGCTCTTGCTCAGGCTGGTCTTGAACTCCTGACCTTGAGCTATCCACCCACCTCGGCCTCCCAGAGTGCTAGGATTACAGGCGTGAGCCACCG